>VUQS01014685.1:20322-33380 GCA_015108495.1 Heterochromis multidens
TAAATTTTGTAAAAAAAAAAAAAAAAAAGTTTTTTTTTTATATATATATAAAAACCTTTACTGTTTTTAAAACAGTTGAGCAATTATTCCAATGACATGTTTTATGTTTTTTTGGAGGGTCAAACATGTTGAACAGCAAAGGAAGGTTCTCAACAATTTGACTCTGTTTTCTATCTTGTCATACAGAAATCTTGCTGTGTAGCTGAGCTGAATGACTGAGTTGGATGAGGTGTGTGTGTTTTGTGGGTGTGTGCTTGTTTTTGTCAGTGTGGACACATGTGACTGACATGATGGGTTGTGTTGCCAATTGATTGAACAGTGTTACAGGTCAGGAAAGGCAGATTATTGCCTGTAATTATACTGAAGACACTGTTACTCCACTCTGGCCTGACGTTGCGTATCCCCTCTTTCCTCTCGTATAGAACCACTGTTCCTTTTCAAGAAGACTTTGCCAATCTATTCTCTCCACATGTTTTATAAACAGTAAAAACATTGATAAAACATTAAGAGAGCAGCCTGGCTTTAACCTCTTTGGTGAGTGTTTTTTTTTCTCCACAGGTTATTAACTCTGCTCAGGTTTATGAAACTCATATTTATTATAAATTTCATTAAAACCTTCCCAGAATTTCCAGCTAAGTTGGTGTGGGGATGGTAGTTACGGTAACTCCTCCAACCCCGAAACCCACAAAGGAATGAATTATGCAATAACGGTGTTTCAGCATGCAATAATATTAACAAGCCTGTCAAATGATCACAAATTAACAATGCACATCTGCTGATCTTTTTCAGTCAGGTGCCTCTTCAGATAAACACATATTATAAAAGGGAGAACAGTGTATTTTGTATAAATATTTTAAAAGTATTAAAATAAGCCTGTTATTTGTGTACATAAAAAAGTTGAATGAATGGTGAAAATGTGATGTTTTTTTTTTCCCCTGAGTAACTAAATGAAAAAAATATTAATGCAAATCTGGTGTCTGTGTCATTTATTGCACATCAGTAATGTCCACTTTACAGACTCTCATCAGATGCTTTATATTATTTTAGTTAGAATTGCCCTACCAGTGCCATTGGACTAGAGTTCTGTTAGTTTTACAATGCCCAAAATCACTGGATGAGAGCATGGATAGGACCAGTACTCTTTACTAATGTACAGGTTTAATGTACTAGTTTAAGTACACTCACTTGTCACCATGCCATGTTCAAAGTTACTTAAATCCCCTTTCTTCCCCATTCTGATGCTCTGTTTGAGCTTCAGCATGTCGTCTTCACCATGTCTACATGCTCAGATTAATTAAGTTGCTGCCATGTGAGTGACTGGATATTTGTGTTAATGTGCAGATGAACAGGCCCCATGAGTGCATTTCTATGTTATACTACTCTACTCTATGTACATTGGATGCAAATATTGTACTTTTTACTCTGTACTATCTATTTTAAAGCTTTGGTACTTATTATTTTGCAGATAAATTGTATCATTTTAGGATCAAGCTACACAAAAATATGTAAGTAATTAAAATCATCAACAGCTGCAATGATCCAATAAAAAAAAAAAAATATGATTCTGAAAAGTGCCATTATGAGTACATTTTAGGTACTTTAAATATATTTTGAATGTAAAACTCGTGCATTACTAAGTTACTTAAGTAGGACTTACACCTGTTGTTTCTGTCAAAATGATTGCCTTGAAAAAGGTCTTTAAACTTTTAATAATTTTTTTTTCAAATTATGCACTTCTTAACTGTTTGATAATGGTTCCAGAAATCATTTTAAATTTTAACAATCTGCTTATGTGAAAAGTGGAGCTGCATAAGAATTTAATATAAGCTTGTGATGGATGGTTGTTTTGCAAAGTGGAAAAAAGTATATAGACTTTTTACTTAAACATTATAATCCTATTCAAGTAGCTTGATAGTTCACAGGTTGTATATTAAAATATATTTAAAGTACCTAAAGTAAATGTACTCATGTGAAATGACACTTCTGGTAATCATATGCATGATATTGGATTATAATTATTGATTTATTGATGTGTATATCTCTTAAGTGTTGCAGCTGTTGATAATTTTAGTTACTTATATATTGCTCAGAAGCTTGATCTTTAATAATGCAATTAATTTGCAAAATAATAAGTAACTAAAGCTTTAAATAGTATAAAGTAAAATAATTGCACTCAAAATATAAAGTGAATGGAAATACCTAAATGACAAGTACATTAAACCTGAGCAAAGTACTTGAGTAAATGTACTCAGTTACATTCCTACTGGTCCTATTCGCTCTCATCCAATGGTGTTGGGATTGTAAGATTAACAGTCCTCATCGCTTTGGTAAGGGGGGTGCCACCCAATTCCCCCCTTCTAGACACGCCTCTGGTCGTTAGGTGTGAATGTGAGCCTGAATGGTTGACTGTCTATATGTGTAACTTCTGCGGCAGATTGGTGACCTGTCCAGGCTGTACCCTGCCTTTGGCCCTATGGCAGCAACCCTGAACTGGATAAGTGGAAGAAAACAGGTAGATGGAATTATTTATATAGTTTTTCCTACCAAATTTTACAAATAATAAAAAGCTTATGTACTTTTTATATGTAGTTATAGATAAGAAAAAACGTGTTTATTAGCATCTGTGATAATTGACCATTGTTCCAAGTTAAACTGAAGCTAAAACAGCAGCTGTGGCAAAGTAATTCATATTTTTTCTTTCATTCGACGGAACTTGTTTCAGTCCAGCTGGAAGAGTCCAAATGTATTTAAACATATTCCCCAGTTAATATGACTCCACTTTTTTCAGTAATTTTTTATTATTTTCTTTTGCTTGTTTGTTTGTTTTACTGATTTTTTGGGGGGAGTTTAAGAATAATTACAAGTATTATAACTATTACTAATACCAGAACAGCCTGTTCGGCACAGAGTTTTGTGGTTATTACACGTCCACGGTGTGTCCTGGGCCTCCTTCTGTAAACCTATTTTCTGCATGAGTTCAGCCTGAGCCGAGCCGCTGCACGCGCACGTTAACGGTAAAAACAACGGCAGAGCGCGTGAGTGTGCGTGCGGCGCTCTCTAGTTGCCTCCCCTCCTCACACACGTCCCCTTCGTGTCCGCGCTGCTGGCAGCTGCCTCTGCTCCCCCTCCGAAAACACTTTCGGGAAGAATAAAGTTTTTCCCCTCACGGACCTGCCGCTCAGCCAGTCTCTACTCGCAGCCAAACTGTGGCCTAGCAGGAGCAACGGCTCGACTATGTGGAGAAAGAAGCGGGCTGTTGGGGAACCCCTGGCTTGTCTCGTGTTACTGGTGACGCTGGTCGATGCTTATCGGTGTAAGTACGTTTTGCGGTTTACATGTTGAGCTGGACTGGTAATGTTTAGTCAGAGTGGCCCAGTTTGAAACGAGCAGGTCACAGGCTGGATGAGACCAGCTGGGAATGCTTTCAGGACTTTTATCACTTTTAACATATGTGAGGGTCACGTGGCTCCGTTGTTCACCGTGAAACAATGCTTGGACAACAACATGAAGTGCGTGTTACAGCAACTAGGGGTCATTTCTGAGAAATAACGGTTTCGCAATAACCTCCACGTTCAGGCCAATTCATCTAAATGTAATTAAGCTATCCTCTTGATCCATGCAAGCAGCAGCCACAGGAGAGCTGTCATGAGAAAGGAGGCTTTAATTCCTGCAGGGATCAGTCATTTTTTTTTTGTATAGTGTAGATGCATGTTTATATTAACCAGTCATGGTGACTTGTCCAGTAATAGGTTTATTAAACTCAAAACAGAGCTGACAGTTAAAAGATATGTTACATGTATGCAGTATATATATATATATATATATATATATATATGTTTCTGTGTCTGCCCTAGTCCTAAGCCAGAGCACAGCCTCACAGTTCCTGAGCAGGCACAGGAGGGCCAACTCACTGTTTGAGGAGAGCAAGAAGGGCAACCTGGAGAGGGAGTGCATCGAGGAGCTGTGCAACAAGGAGGAGGCTAGGGAGATCTTTGAGAACCAGCCAGAGACGGTGAGAGCTGATGGGGAAAGGCAGCCCCTACTGATTAACTGCATCTCAGATAATTACAACAATTCAGAGAAGGGATGAATTTATTAGATGGCAATGAAGAAGAAGTTAAATTAAGCAGCGAAAGTTGTGTCAGTGGAATTATTTTTTTGTCTCTTACCCAGCAGGTGTTACTAATGACATTATGAAGATACAGAGCCTTAATTAATATGATTAGTAACACAGTAACAAGGGTGTGTAGCGATTTTATGTCCTGCAGTCTTCTTCTTTCGGCCGCTCTGTTTAGGGCTCACCACAGCAGATCATCTGCCTCCATCTCACCCTATCTTTAGCATCCTCTTCTGTAACTCCAACCCTCTGCATGTCCTCCTTCACTACATCTGTGAACCTCCTCTGTGGTCTTCCTCTTTTCCTTTTGCCTGGCAGTTCCATCTTCAACATCATTTTTCACTATATCTACTATTTCTCCTCTGCACATGTCCAGACCATCTCAGCCTTGCCTCTCTAACTTTGTCTCCAGACCTCTTGACCAAAGCTGTCCCTCTGATATACTCATTTCTAATCTTGTCTAATCTGCCTCTGCTTTTGCAGTAAATTTAAAAAGCTAAAAATGCAGCGCTTCAACCAAGTACTTTACTGAAGTTGCACATTTTCTTCTTTCTGTCCTGAGTAAATATCAAACTGTTGACGGCCTGTTTTTTTTTTTTTCCAGGAATACTTCTACCCTAAATATGTTGGTAAGGCTGCTAAATTCATCACATTTCTTAATATTTTGCACTGTCTCTACAAGCTTGTTTCGCTCAAATTTCTTTCTGCAGCGTGTCTGGGTTCACACCGTGTCGGCATCAACAACCAGAACTCAGATGCCGCCATCCCCTCAGACCTTCGCACCTGTGTGAAGGGTGAGCTTAACCCTAAAACTAGACTTTTCAGTTGCCGGTTACACTTCTTTGTAGCTGTGAAATGCTTTCAATGACTTCCTGTGTGTTTATGTTTCCAAAACTAGAGATCAGTAACCAGTGCACGCCGTTTCCGTGCTACAAGGAGGGTTCTGAGCGCTGCGTGGACGGACAGGCTGCCTTCACGTGTGTGTGTAAACCTGGCTGGAAGGGGCCACGCTGTGAGGATGGTGAGCTCTCATACAGTCTTTTGAGATTTTAAACATTTTTCATCAACTTTTATCAAAAATAGATCCTGCCTATTGTACTGGCTGCTGATTGTTGTTTTTGTGTGCCGTATCGACTGGGCAGACATTGATGAGTGTTCAGATCCTGAATTTCCTGCCGGATGTAACCAAATATGTCAGAATATCCCGGGTAGTTTCCACTGCATGTGTGAAGAAGGCTACATAATCACTGACAACATCAACTGCATGGGTAAGACTCTACTATATAGTCCCTTTAAGAATAACTTGAGGCTTAACTGATTTCCCTTACACACTTGTTTGTGTCGTGTTTGCCAGCTGTTTTACAGTCCCTCTGCTGGAGACACATCTCCTGCAGAGTTTTGCATGGCAGCTGAGTAAACACACAGGATATAATTCTTTCTGATTACTTTCTTTTTTATTTATTCATATGGATGCACTGCAGAACAAAAAGAAAATCTCCTCCCCCAGCTGTTGCCCTCTGGGGAGGCACCATTTGTTATTCCTAAAGCTGACCAACGGTGACTCCTTATGTAACAGAAAGGGGAAAGCTTTTTACATCTGAAAAGATAGTCGATCCATCCTTTTTGCTGTAAACACACCAGCAGGCTCATAGCTCAGCGCTATTAAAACCTGCTTATAGTTTCTGATTCTTGCCTAATTTCTGTACATTTCTCTGCATCCTGTTTTGCTGTGTGTGGGCAGTCCAGTCACTGTTTGTCTTTCAGCCTGACCAATGCATGTTGAGTTCAAAGTCTTCACAAACATGGACTGAGTCAGACTGATAAATTTTTCCCTCTTTATTTATTTATTTCTTTTGATGGGCTGTTAGAAAACACAGCCTGTCAGTAGAAATCCCATATTATACATTATTTTTTGTGTGATTGTAGATATTTTTCCATTTTTTGTAACCATTATTATAACTACTGTGTGGTAGCCTTGAAATTAATTATATTTTTTAAATTAATTTGTCAATTATGATAATAACTAGAAATTATTTACTGATAATGATTTTTTAAAATATCAATATCAGGACCCTCACAATTTCCTAAAGTGTCCTGCTTAGAGGATTTTTTGGCATCTCCCAATGAGAAATGTCATCACCACTGCAATAAATTGTTTCTGTTGATCAGTTTTGTTAATTAAGATTTCACTTACTTGAGCACAATAGGCATTTTTGTTTATAAAATGGTCAGATTTCTATAAAATAGGGTAACACAGACTCACAGCCTTAACTGTAATGTGGACCCTTGCTGAGCCAGGAGAAACCCTGCTTATATCTTCAGACTTTTGTTAAATTTGCATCAATACTCAATAGAGATCACTAGCAAATATATAATAAATAAGTATTTAATGTTCATTAAAATTATTAGCATTGTTTTATGCTGAAGATTGATCCCAAACTCATGAACATTTTTTGTGAATTGTCCAACATAACTAGTACGTCTGAAGTCTGCTTATTGCTTGTTTGAAAGCTGATGGTTAGCAGCTTTTGTGCACATACAGTCATGGGAAAAAGAAAGTTTTCACAGGACTCTATGCAGTTTTCATAAAACTTTTGGCAGTTTGGCGGTCTGGAGGATTCACAATGCCACAGTCTTCCCAGGACTGGACATCTGACCATATTCACCCCAAAGTCAGACCATGCAACGCTCAGTGAAATTGCAATAAAACCCAAGAGCTACATCTCAGACTCTACAGGTTTCAGTTTAATGTCAGTTAAATGTTAAAGTTCATGACAGTGGAATTAGAAAAAGACTGACCATGCAGATGCATACAGGCAGCGGGGGGGCAGCCTGGACAGGGCCAGTGAGCTGAATCTGTTCTTCAACAGGTTCAGTAAAGGATCCCCTGTTGCCCCTCTCCACGTAGCAGAGGTCTTAACACATTTCCACCATCAAACCATTCCTCACTCTGTCCTCCCTCCCCCGTGCTCGGCTTGGGTGCTTCCCATGGATGGGGGTGGGGGGTGCTGAGCTTGGATTCCCCTGCCTGTACATGACTGTGACGGCTAGCCAGGTGAGGAGACAGCTGGAGCAGCTACATCAAGGCAAGTCTGCAGACCCTGATGGCATCAGTCTCAGGATCCTGAAGTCCTGTGCTGCACAGCTGTCTGGCATCCTGCAGCATCTCTTTACCTTGATTCTGCTGCAGGAAAAGGTACTGGTGCTATGGAAGAAAGACGTCGTGTTTAGTGCTGGTACTAACAAAAGCCGCCCCTTCAGGGCTTAACAACTTCAGACCAGTTGCCTTGATGCCAGATATCATGAAGGTACTGAAGAGACTGGTTCTGGCCCAGCTTAGCTCTCAAGTGAAATGTGCGCTTGACCCTCTTCAGTTTGCTTACCAGCCTCATGTGTGGGTGGATGATGCTGTTATTTACCTGCTGCAGTGTGCTCATTCTCACCTTGATGATATTAGTGGCATTGTGAGAATCATGTTTTTTTTTATTTTTTTCAACGCCTTTAATACCATCTACAGTAACTCCTTCTGCTGAGTCAGAAGCTGCTCAGGATGTCTGTCACCATTGCTGACTATCTGTCAAGGCAGAACAAACATACCATATCAGCACAAACATTTCATACCAACTGTCAAGCACGGTGGTGGAGGGATGATGATTTGAGCTTGTTTTGTAGCCACAGGACCTGGGCACAAAGTCCAGACCTCAACCTGATTGAAATGCTGCAGCAGGACCTTAAGAGAGTTTTGCATAAATGAAAGCTCACAAACCTCAATGAACTGAAGCAACGTTGTAAAGAAGAAAGGGTCAAATTTCCTCCACAGTGATGTCAGAGACTGTGAAAACTTTCTTTTTCACCTGTCTGTCTCCTTGCACTACATTAAGGTACAGTCAGTTCACCAAAGAAAAGTGTCTTAAACTTTAACTTGAAACATTTGAAAAAGTATCAGATATTCTTTCATATGTATTAATTTCATCCAAGTACCAAAATTACACTTTACTTCCTTATTCTGAAGTTCTATCATACTGTTTGCTCATTGCCCCTTTTTACCTCACATCTTCCAGATGTCAATGAATGCCTGCTGTACCCCAGCATCTGTGGAGGACCAGCTGAATGTGTCAACATACCAGGCACTTATGACTGCCATTGTCCTCTGGGATATAAATATAACTTCACCTCCAGAACCTGTAATGGTAAGCTTTCACACTTACTACCTAGAGTCAACACATTTAGCCAAATTAAACAGACACAGAATCAAAGATCACTGCTGATAAAGCCTTCCCATCCTGTTATTGCAGACGTGGATGAGTGCGAGATGAATGTGTGCAAGGGGATTTGTATAAACACTAAGGGCAGCTATTCGTGCCACTGTGATGGTCGCCAGGGTTTGCGTCTGGCACAGGATGGGCGGCACTGTGAGAGAATCCCCGTCTGCGTAGATCTGTTTGAGGATAAACACTCTGAGATGCTTTACCTGGGAGAGCAGTTCGCAGGCCTTCCTGTCATCTATCTGCGCTTCCGTCTGCCAGAGAACACAAAGTAGGTGTTTGTGTCTCACACACACACACACACACACACAGAAATGCACATATGTAAATGTAGTGGAGCAAGGATCACGGTCCATTTAGTGCAACGATGTTACCTTTTTAAACTAAAGGTTTCTACTGTTGGCAGTTTTGGAGCTTCATGTCAATGGTTATGTATTTCTCTCAGTCACAGGTGTGTAGTGTGATTGAGTGATATATAAAGACTCCCCATGTGTTTATACACCACTGCAGCATGTCATTAAATTTTTGTCTTCTCTCTCCCTTAGTCTGTGTTTTTTTCTGTCTCCCTATGCGCTCTTTTTCTCTTCTCTTTCTTCCCTTCTCTTTTACCTCACCTGGAACATGGCGGTCCCTCCCTGAGCCTGGTTCTTCTGGAGAGTTCTTCCTTTTAAAGCGGACTTTTTCCTTCCCACTGTTGCCAAGTTCTTGCTCATAGGGTTTTTGTTTTGTTTTTTTTGATTGTTGGGGTTTTCTCCCGAATGCTGTAGGGTCTTTACCTTACAATGTAAAGCACCTTGAGGCGACTGTTGTTGAGATTTGTATAAGTAAACCTGAATTGAAAAGGGATTGTCGACCCAGGAAAAAGCAAAAAAAAAATATCTTCTTTCACTTTTTCATTTTTTCCAGAATATTTGGAGGCATCAGATGAGTTGATGGTTGAAAGATTAATTTTAGCACTGTTAACCACTTTAACTAGTTCCAATCAGAAAATTTAAAAAGAGTAAAATATGTGATCATACAGTTGTGTATAACAATCAAAAACTTACCCGACTCCTCCTCGTGCACCTCTAGGCTGCTTTCAGTGCTGCTGCCATTTTTAGGATTCTCCTTGCATGTCCTGTTCTGACCTCTTGTGCCTGCTGCATTTCACTGTGGACCTCAAACTAGCCACTGTGCACTGCAGATGTACAAGTTTTGTGTTCCCACCTGGACTTTAATGGAGTGATCTAAAAGTGGTAAAAGCAATGCAGTGCTGCCCAAGAAGACGACTTGGAAAGGAACATTACACAAATTTAAGTGGTATGCTATTTGATTTTTATTGGGGGTCCATGGTACTTTGTTTTTGCACCTCGCGTAGTGGGCCTATCAGTTACAACAGCCTAGGAAGGATTGCCTGAACAGATATGGCCGTAATTCAGAGAAATAGGTAAGACTGGAAAGAGAAAGAGAAAATATTGTTTTTGGCTTTGTGTAGTGGACATATTAACAAGGCACAGTAAGGGACAGAAAGGGTCTCACGTTATTCATCACTGCCTATAGGCTACTGCCTAGACTGCGAGGGGCCATATTTTAATTACTGTGTTAATTTTACCTGTCTTCCTCCTGATAGGTTTGCAGCCGAGTTTGACTTGCGTACATTTGACCCAGAGGGAGTTGTTCTGTATGCAGAGTCTTCCCAGGGCTCGTGGTTCATGTTGGGACTTCGGGGCGGTCGCATTGAAGTCCAGTTCAAAAACCAGCACACATTTAAGGTTACCAGCGGAGGAAAAGCAATCAATGATGGACAATGGCATGTGGTGAGAAAGTGCTCCAGTAGTTCCCTACATGTTATCAGTTTGTTCCCATATGGCTAACATAAATGCTGAAGAGTTCAATGATAAACTAAAATGATGAAAAGTGCGTTGTGTTGTGGTAACATGCACTGTGGAATAAATTATTACAGTGACGTGCTGTAGTGTGCTATAGTGTTAATGTGTGATGTGCAGATCTCTGTGGATGAGCTGGAGAGCAGCATCAGTGTGAAGATCAGCAAGGAAGCTGTGATGAGCATTAACAGCCCCGAGAGTCTCTTTACTTCAGTCAATGGCAAACTGGAGACCAAAGTCTACATTGCTGGCCTGCCTAACCGCACTGACAACGTCATCAAGCCTGTAAGCTGGTCATCTGAAGGCATACACACATAACTAACCCGCCTAGCGGAGAAATAATCATTACAGTGTTAACTAAATCTGTGTGAATTTAAATAGGTTGGTTGAAACACTGTGTTAAAGACCAGAAGTCCACACTGCTGCACTGTCTGTTTATCAGATCAACCCTCGACTGGATGGCTGCATCCGGGGCTGGAACTTGATGAATCAGGGGGCGTCGGGGGTAAAGGAGGTCATCCAGCAGAAGACAAGTAAACACTGTTTCGTGCATGTAGAACGAGGATCTTTCTTCACTGGGGCAGGACTGGCACACTTCAACATAGACTACAGTGAGTAAGTTATGTTACACTTTATTAATCCCTGAGGGAACATTTGGCGTCTGCATTTGGTCTACACTAACAGCTTAAAGGCACTGAGCAGACTTAGCACATTACAGTAGCATTTGTGCTTTGAAAGGGGAGTTAATGCATTGGATTGAACCACTCCGAGGTAACACAGGAACATAGTGAGCATAAAATTCCACACAGTTGGTCCTGTTAGGTTTGAGCAAAAACTTGCTGATACAGCTAATACAGATCTAAACTAGACATATGGATCGGTGATGCATTAAAAGAAGACCCCTGATCTGTTATGCTCTGTTATGCTGTGGGAGGCATTTTGCTGGCATGGTTTGGGTGCACTTGTTCCATCAGAGGGAAGGGCCACTTCACATCAGTACAAAGTTTTTGGTCATAATCATCATCTTACGATGAGATGTTCCTGTCATGATGAGAGTGGTCACTTCAGATCAGACTGTTCTGGGGACATCTAAAGGTAGCAGTCCACTGGGAGGCTCCCTTAACAACTACATACCTTAAGAAGCTTTTTACCCCTCAGATGTAAAAGGCTGATGGGGTATTGTTGTCACCCCACCAGGCGGGTGGGCAGCGTGTACACCCATCTTTGTGAACATGCTAACTCAAGAAAGATGTCACCTAGGATTTTCAAATTTATACCATAGGTGCATCTACTAGGAGGCTGAGGAGTAGCACTGTCAGCTGCCAGTATTTTTCATTTTGCATCCACCACAAATAGAAATTCTAATGTGACATACAGATGAGGACAGAATTATTAGACCCCCTATGAAATTAAAAATGAAATTGAAAGTATTTTCCAAGTGCTGTTAAACAGAGCAAGGAATTTTTAACTTAGCTTTTCCAAACATCCTAGTTTTATTTTGGATGCTTAAATTATTTTACACAGAAACAAAATTATTTCACAAAAATCAAAATCTACCAGGGTCAAAATTATTAGCCCTCCTGATGCTAATAGTCAATTGTGTATCCTTTTTTCTGGATAACAGCCTGCAGTCATTTGTTGTAGTTTTTAGTGAGTCTTCTGGAGGTTGTTCGTCACCAGGAGTGACACATTTTCCATCGTTGTCGTGTTGGAAGACAAAGGGACGACCCAGACCCAGTTTTGCTCCAACTGCTTGAGGTTTTCTTTTAAAATCTTCATGATTCTTAATGATTTTTTCCACCTTGATGAGATTCCCAGATCCAAATGCACTGAAGCATCCCCACAGCATAATACTCCCACCACTGTGTTTCACTGTGGGGTCAGTGTTCTTTGGGATGTACTTCTCTGCCTTCTTTCTCCAAATATAAGCAGCGTCTCTGTGGCCAAAGAGCTCTAGTTTGTCTCCTCTGACCAAAGGATGCGCTACCAGTAAGCATAAGCTTTCTCCAGGTTGTCCTCAGCATACTTCAGTCTGGCTTGAAGGTGTCTCTGCAGAAGTGGAGTTTTTCTTGGTCTGCAACCTCACAGTCCATTCCTGTGCAGGGTTCTAGTGATTGTCTTCTTTGAGACTACAATTCCCGACTCAGTTTAGTCATTCACTGGTGTCTTGGCAGTTGTTCTTTCATTAAGAATAAGAATAACTTTATTGATCCCAGAGGGAAATTCATTTGTCTGACAGCTCATCTGCTATTTATATTGAAATTGTAAAGCCTGATGGCTGTGGGTGCGAATGATTTTCTGTATCTCTCTGATGGTTTTTTGTTCCATAAAGATGTTATAAAGTGGGTGATCAGAGTTGTTCAGAATGGCTTCTAACATCGTTAGTGTGCATCTTTCCACCAGCCAGCTTTCCTCACTAGTTTGTCCAGTCTCCTTGCATCCTTGTTAATTGCAGCTAACCTCACCATTACACCTCATATGTAATCTGTAGGTGGAAGCTGGCCATTGGTTAAAGACTGGAGAATAATGGGGACCTTAAAACTGGGACCTGACGTTTAGGTGTGCCAGGTCTATCCAGCAGCCTCCCCGACCACCTGATCCAACTCACCACCAGGTGGTGATCAGGTGACAGCTCTCTTCTCCCGAGTGTCCAGAAAATACGGCCACAGATCTGATGATACGATTACAAAATCAATCATTGACCTGCGACCTAGGGTGTCCATAACGAACATGGTGTTCGTTATGGACAAACTGTGATTTGCACAGAAGTCCAATAACAGAACACCACTCATTTTCCCTAATTTACTTTGT
>VUQS01014689.1:15375-25475 GCA_015108495.1 Heterochromis multidens
TTGAGAACACCTCGGTGTCTGCCCAGATGAGCTGGAGGAGGTGGCTAGGGAGGGGGAGGTCTGGACGTCTCTGCTTGAACTGCTGCCCCTGCGTCTCTGCCCTGGGTAAGGGACAGAAAATGGATGGATGAAATTATTTTCTTCTCTGGTGACATGACTCTTAAGTTTTTTGTTTCTTGCTTTTTTTAAAATAAAAACAACAGCATACTATGGATGTATTACAAACCATCTATTCTAGCTGTTTGTGGTGCTCAATTGTTGACTTGTGATGCATGACATTGCTGATATTTACCCATAAAAAAATTAAAATGGAAGAATATCTGTTGTCGCAAGCCCTTAAATGGAAAGCATGCCCTTTTTTTTTTTTTTTTTTTTTTTTTTTTTTTTTTTTTTTTTTTTTTTTTTTTTTTTTTTTTTTTTCTTTTTTTTTTTTTTTTTTTTTTTTTTTTTTTTTTTTTTTTTTTTTTTTCCCAATTCTCCTGTTCATTTTTTTAGACACCTCACCATGGCATAAACTTATTGGTCCTTCAGCTGAATGAGCTTATGAGCTTATGCCCTGGTGAAGCATCCATCTGTCCACAATTGACAAGAATCACTCATACAGTATTGGTCAGAATTCAATCAAACTTGCACCTAATGTGTCTTCACCCGTTATGCCCAGGGTCAAGGTCATATGTGTCGTTTTATGGGCAATAATCTGTGAATTGTAACCGGAAGAGCTACTATGTCATTTTTATTTATTTTTTGACCTACAGCTCCATAGAACCCAGTTTAACATCCGGTATAAAACAGGGAAATATTCTTCATTTTAAGAAATTCACTGGTAAAGGTAGAGGAGGGTTCCCTTGCGGACCCACACATTACCATGACCTGGATGACTGAGAACGTACATGGACATTACCAAAAAATATTTTTTGGCTTCCACTCGTATGCGCATGTGCATTAGTGTTTGGCTCCGCCCACACTCCCCTGGTCTTCTCCAAGATGTACGGCTTCAAAGTTTAGGCAAGAAAGAGTAAAAAAAACTGTTTTAAATGACTCTTTTCTCTTGAGATTAATTAAGAATCTGAATGTCAGCTGTTAAATTTACAGCAATCACCTCACACATACACAAACACTCAGATGGAGATTTTGAACCTATAAAGGCTCCACAGAACAACACACTGCTTTTTAAAGACAAACACAGCAAACACTCTCACATCCCTTCTCCCTGTAGACATAGCACTCAGCCTTAATGGTTGTGCAGGACGGTCGATGGGCGAGGTTAAAGGAGCTGTCCCAATAAATACCACACAGTGCAGAGTCCTGATATGTCCCATGTATGACTGTGAAAAAAATGACTGTTGTGTATTTGTGAACTGCTTCCTATTTACTGTCTGAACGGTTTTCTTGTCTGTAATACACTGTATTCTCCCCCTTTTGTTCTCTCTCTCATTTTATAGGTTAGTCTCTTGGCTCTGCCTGAGTGAATTAATAGGCAGCAGTTCCAATAAAAGCTGCTTATCTTCCGGTAAAGCTGGTGTAATGAATGAAGAACTCTGCAGAAGATAAAGACAAAATACTGCTGAGGGTGGAGAGGTGGAGGAAAGAAAGAAGAAAACATATACGATTAAAATATTTTTTTTTAGTGACAGAGCCTGACTTGTGGCAAATATCACTGTGGGGGGGCATGTCTGAAAATTCCAGTTAAACCTCTGGATGGCAGTGTTGTCTTGCTGTTCCATCCATCCATCCATTTATCAATCCACTGACCTCCCCCAGCTATTCTGGGGGGACACTGAGGAGTTCCCAAGCCAGCCAAGAAACATAATCTCTCTAGCATGTCCTGAATCTTGCCCAGGACACCTAACCCAGGAGGTGTATGTAATCAGATCACCAAACCACCTGAACTAGCTTCTTGTGTTGTGGAGGAATTGTGGCCTCTGATGAATCACCGAGCTCTTCACCTTCTCTGTGAAGGATTGTCCACAGGAAGCAGTATGCAGCAATGTGGTGACCAGAGACCATAGAAACTTGATGACATTCAGCGACTTCAAGTGATAATGGGCAAAATTACTGCTGGGGATGCAAACTAGGCAGGTCCTTGCTTTTCTCAACTTTGAGGCAAGAGATTGAAGCAACTACCAGTAAGAACAAAAGATACCTTGATTTACATATTAGAAGGTTGCCTAGACAACCAGAAACTGGACAAAAGAGAATGGGACCATCCAGTCTGTCAGTGGTCAGTTCAAAAGCCTGCATCTCTGATGGTATGGGGGTGCATTAGTGCCTATGGAACTGGCAGCTTGCACATCTAGAAAGGCACCATCAATACTGAAAGGTATATACAGGTTTTAGAGTAACATATTCTCCCATCCATCTTTTTCAAGGAAGGCCTTGCATATTTCAGCAGGCCAATGCTGAACCGCATACTGCATCTATTACTACAGCACGGCTTCATTGTAGAAGAGTCTGGGTGCTGAACTGGCCTGC
Source organism: Heterochromis multidens (assembly GCA_015108495.1). Classification (NCBI taxonomy): domain Eukaryota; kingdom Metazoa; phylum Chordata; class Actinopteri; order Cichliformes; family Cichlidae; genus Heterochromis; species Heterochromis multidens. The sequence continues at coordinate 17,848 of VUQS01014689.1, forward strand.
CTGCAGTCCAGACCTTTCACCAACTAAAAACATTTGGTGCATCATGAAATGAAAAATACAGCAAAAAAGGCCCCGGACTGTTTAGCAGCTAGAATCCTCTATCAGAGAAGAATGGGACAACATTCCTCTCCCAAAACTCCAGGAGCTGGTCTCCTCAGTTCCCAGATGTTTACAGACTGTTGCTCTTCTATCAGTGTGTCATGAACCAGCTCAGAGCTCAGACAAAATAGAGAGATCATACTGATAATGGTGAGTTTAAATAACAAAATAACAAACACACACCTACCTGCCCTGAACAATATCTTCACGTCCTGCTGCATTCAGAAAGGAGCAAATGTCATTAAGGACTCATCACACCCTGCCCACCATCTCTTTGAACGTCTGGTTTTGGGCAGATGATACAGGACATTAAATACACACATCACTAGACTTCTGAGCAGTTTTTACACAAAGACCATCACCACCCTGAATGCTGCTATGAAGCCACCCAAACAATGGTTTGGGGATGACATTTATTTTATGTTTACATCACATGTTAGCGCATTGAAATTACTAACAGTGTGTGAGAGAATTTTATCTATATTTTTTCTCATCTCTTCTACTATTATTACTTTTACTCTTTTATACCTTACAAAGAAAGCCTTTTTTTAAGCGGTTGTGCAAGAAATTTCATTGTATATTGTACAATGAAAAATAAATAAAAAAACAAAATTTTATTTAACTGAATTAGCCTCAGTGGAACGGCTATATCACTACTGTGGTGAGTGTGTGGATGCAAGACAGGTGGAGGCTTCTGCAAAAATTCAAGCTAACAAAAAGCCAAATCAAACACACTCCTGTTTGCTGGGGAGAAAAAAAGGCATCGCACCAAACCCTTTAAATAACAATTAGCCAAGCACTGACAGGTGTATTACCTCTTAAGGACTGCCCCTCACACACTACACAAAACCAGAAAGAGTAAGTAAAGAACAACAGCATTTGTCTCAGGATCTATGGAAATCTGTCAGTACATTTCATCCAAGAGTGGAAGGTGAATTGACTCACAAAAAAAAAAAATCACTGTTTTTAACTCCTCTTTCATGTTTGCTTCAAAGCTCCTTTCATTTTAAATGAGCTCTTTGTGGGGCTGCAGTTCATAGTCATAACTCCAGAGGCTCCTGTTAAAGATGGTCTGTATCAGTTTAAAACTACTTTTATCTCCTCTGCAGGCTGGTTGTAGTGTGTGTGTGTGTGTGTTTGGTGTTATATATCCGGCGTGAGTGTCTCCAGGGTACAGAGGTATTAGTGATGGTCTGCTGTGTCTCCAGTGGATCCTGTGACAACTCTAATGTTGGTGTGATTTACAGACCACTGGACAAACAAGCATCATTACCGCAGCCTGTAAACTCGGACCCAACCGACCGCTCCCAAACTGTGGTCTGGAGACTCTCAGGGGCTCTTAAGAAGCTCCCGGAGGACCCCTCAGCGAAATGAGAGAGTTTTATTTGACTATTATTTCATTCAGGAGGAGATAACAGAGCGAGTGAGAATGAGTGATCAGAGGTTTGAGTCTGAGTATGTGACAGACTGAATCCTCTCAGTTTCGAGATTTTACGATGTGAGAATCAACGCTGTGATCCACGGCAACTGTTTAAAGGAAAACAGAGCCATAAAACATGCCTCTAAAAAAACAGCTGCTAGTGGTTTTGTTTGTTGGATCCATTTTCACAGCATAAAAATAAAATCAAATAAAATAATTCGTATCAAGTCAAGCTTTTCTGTAATTGAGTCCTTAGAGTGTTATTTTCTTAAAGGAAGTGAACTTGTTTTGAGTAAAGCTTATTTTTATAGACTCCAGTGTAGCTAACCAACATTATTTTGTGTTACTATTTGAAACAGCACGATTTCTACTGGAAGTCTGTTTTAAGCCTGATTTAATTCTTGATAAAAAGACTTCATGAAGTGATTTTTTTCTTGCAGCTTTGGGATAATGAAAGTATTTTTAATTTAAAAAGTTTTTGAATTAACATTGGATTCCTAAAGTTCATGTTTAACACTCCGAAAATGCCACTTAGAATTAAAATACAAACAATATAAAATTAAAGTCCTAAAAAGTATGAGGATGATTTGATTTTCTTAAAGATAAACAATCCTGTCAAACAACAAATACACCTGTTTATTAGACTTTTGAGGTTGTTTAATTTTTCAGTTATTTTGCATAAATTCATTAGTTTTAATGTTTTAATTAATTAGTTTTAATCTGCGGAGTCATTTTTGGCTTCCCAAATGACAAGTGTGTCATTTTAACATAAAACACATTGTATGAAATATTTATCTCACAAATTTATTCACTTATTTCAAGGTTTTAGGTTCTGTGTTTGAAGATTTTCTGAACTGAGCTGAATTTTAAATGAGCCTATTCTGCTCAATTCCAGCTGTGTTTTTTTGTTGTTGTTGTTCTTGGAGTCTACAAGAGTAGCTTCTTTATTCTTATTTATCTTACACCAAGCCTTGGTGCAGCCAACTTTCTTCTGATTGGCTGCTCCTCAAACAGAAGGTTTGAAAAGCAGGTGGGTGGGGCTTCTGTGGTCACAGCCATAGGTGACCATATTCTGGATGTCTGCATTAATTCACACAGACTCAAGAGTAGAAAAAACTGTGAAAGAGAGTATTTAGAGCAGTCTGAAGCCTGAGCTTTTGGCTCACAGGGATCCCTTGTATACACACTGACCTCTTTATGCAAAACTTTGACCATTGTTAATATGAACATCCACCATTGGAACAGTATATAGAGAGAAAATAAGGGAAAGGTTTACAGTTAGGTGCATGACCCCCACCATTGTGGATTTTAAATGAAACAATCAAGATGTGATTGAAGTGTAGACCTTCAACTTTAATTCAACAGGTTTAACAAAAGTTTTACATCAATACTTTAAGAGTGGCCAAATCAACAATCTGGTACATTCTTAAAAATAATGAGAAAGCTTTAAGAAAAATAACTTCACAACATCTGGCCAAGTCAAGAACACACTTGAGGGGGCAGGCATCATTGTCAAAGTCTACAATGAAGAAATGTCTTCACGAATGGAAATAGAGGGTTTACAACAAGGTGCAAACCACTGGTTAATCTCAAGAACAGGAAGGTCAGATTAGATTTTCTAAAAAATCTAAAAAGAGTTCTGGAAAAAAAAAAAAAAATCATTGGACAAATGAAACCAAGATCAGCGTGTACCAGAATGATGGGAAGGGAAAAGTTTGGAGAAGGAAAGGAACAGCTCATGATCCAAAGCATACCACATTATCTGTGGATGGTGGAGGTAATGTTATGGCATGGGCATGTATGGCTGCCAGTGGAACCGGGTCACTAGTGTTACATTCTATCTAGGAGGCCAAGACACAACATGAAAAAGGCATCCACTCCCAAGTCCCAAGCAGCCGTGGGAACAACCTTTCAATTAAAGATAAATGTGGTTTTGTTCAACAGAGTTACAAACACAGGAGTAGAAAATAAAATCAGGGTGAGGCCAAACTAACAAACAAAAAGAACTATCAGCACAAGCCAACCTACCCAAAAGAAATAAACCAGTATACAAGAGCTTACCTCCCTGGAGTAACAAAAAATAGAAGAAAACTGTTAAGAAAACAAATGGCAGCTCACCCCTACTTACTCATTCTAGACAAAGCTCAAACTACAGGTTACAACCACTAGTGTGGCTGGTTGGCTGAAAAGGCTGCACATAAACCTCTACAGGTGAGAGCCATCTTGGCTTCTTATATAGGGCGTGCTCCTCAGGCTGGAGCCAATCATCCATAGGCTGTATCTTGCCACGCCAGTCCCATGCTTTCTCCCCATACAATACAGACATCTTCATGAAAGGAAAAAACAGGTTTGCAAAATGAAACAAATAGGACAGCAGTTGTAACACTAGTGTTTACTGGACTATACTCTCTGCTCAGATTCAGTTAAATGCTGCAAAACTAGAGGATGGAGGTTCACAAGAGCTAATGAGGCAAAGCATACTGCAACAACAACCCAAGAGTTTCTCAAGGCAAAGAAATGGCAAAGTGAGTCACCTGATTTCACAGTAGAGCATGCTTTTCAGTTACTGAAGACAAAACTGAAAGCAGAGAGACCCAAAATCAACCAGTACCTGAAGGCGGCTGCAGTAAAGGTAGCAACAATAAAGTATTACAAAAAATTATTTTATTTAAAATTATGTTAGTTTGTCCAATTACTGTTGAGCCTCTGAAAATTTATGTATAAAAAATGTATAAAAATGGTAATTACTAAACTTCAATACTTCAGCTAAACCTCTTGAATTAAAGCTGAAAGTCTGCAAAGTCTTTAAAATCCTCTGGTGTACATAAGCAAAATCACAAAAAAAACAGGGGCATGTCCAAATACTTAATGGACCCAACTGCATCTGTTACTGTGATAAAAGGAATATCAACAGATTAATTGTAAATTAAGTTTCCAACTTCCCGCATGGATCTTGTAAGTGTTTTTACTCCTAATAATGAAATATTAGTGTTATTAGTTGTTTTATTTCAGATACATCAGAAAAAGTCTGTTTATCAGAGGAGGAAAGCACAAGTACACAGACAATTTTAAAGCTCTGAGATTTGTATCAGAGAGTTCTTGTGTGTCCGCTGATGTTGATGTGACATTTGAGATTCTGACTTCAGAGAAAAGAAATACTCTGATGTTCTCTTGTGTTAAAACAGACAAATGTTAACGAGATGTTCCCTCTGTGGCTATTTCATGTCTGTGTGAGGGGGGAAAAGCAGCTGTTTATTAAAGAACATCTCAGCTGAAAACCTCCTGCCTCGAGAACTTTTTAGAAATTGGAGGGGGGAAAAAATCAATCATCTCTTTGGATGTAACACTCGTGTGTTTCTGACATTTTACAGAACATCATCAACGATCGCCTGGTCGTCTCCGGGGTCACAAACTGTTTCTGCACAGGGAAGGAAACTGAGCCCACTGTCAATTATAGAGGCAAAAAAAAAAAAAAAGATTAAAATAAGACACCGGTTTACTGCAGGTTATTCAGAATACGTCCTCGCAGTGAGCCTGTCCTCCGGGGACAAACAGTCTGAAGGCCGAACAAACACTTTAACAAGGTGCCGCTGCTGTTTTCATGCTCAGAATCAACAAAATCGACTGCGTGACAGAGAAGCTAAATGCCAAACGGCTGCTGAAGAGCAAAACTGGTGCTGGAGGTCAGTTTGTTTCTGCAGCAGCTTAAACACTGCAATGCTGCCCCCAGCTGACCCTACAGGGGGACTGCAGATCAGCTGATGACATCCAAGGCTCAGTTCACTCATTTTACAGAAAAATACAGCCTTAAGAACCAATGAGTAATATACAGAAAAAATACATTTATTTGAAATAAAACCAAAGCAAAATTATTATTTATTTATTTATTTTCTGTTAGTTTCTTTTGTTTTGTTATCACTCCCCTCTTTGTGCCCGGGTAATTATAATCATTGTAAAAAAATATCTGAAATGATTTAGAGGCTTTTCATCAGCTCCTTATCTGACTGACACCAGTAAATGTTATTTATCTGCTGATAGGCTGATATCAGTCAAAAATGCTGATATCCCTGAACATTAGCAGTGATAGCTACACATAGGATTCGATGACAGAAAAAAAGATCGAGAAGGATGAAGAGATCAAGATCAATGCAAGGCATCATCATGGAACAGAAAAGGGTTTATAACCACCTGTTATGGTTTCCTCAACTTTTTAAAGTAATAATCATGTTTTGTTTTTTTTTCCTTGCCATTAAACCGGAGGGACCATGTACAATATTAACATAAATGTTGTCACATTTGATGCTTTGTACCAGAGATAGCTTAAAGCTAATTTGCATCTGCAGTCCCTTGGCAGACCATATGCAGAAGATCATAAAAATGTCACATAAAAAGTAAAACACAAAACACACAAAACATCCACACACCCATAAACACCAGAAAAAAACAAAAACAAAAAAAACCCCATCAATGTCTACAAGTCTGTGAGTCATTAGAGGCTGCCTCTTAATGGATGCTGCTAAGACCTTCATGCATGCCATGGTTCTTTCTCATATGTCATATTGTATAACATGTTAGAGACAAGCTGGGGAAACAGTCACTAAACCACTGGAGTCTCTTTATAAACAAACTTTAAAAACGCTGGACAAAAAATCTGTGCAATATCACCACTGTAAGATTCTGGAGAGGCATCATTTAATGAGTTTTGACATTTTTTATTTATTTTCCAATATGTGTTTGGTGTTTAAGATTTTAAATGGTCTGGCACCTCCTCCACTGCTTCACTTTATTAACTTTTGCCCAGGAGAATCTATAAAATCTACAAGAATATCTTCAACTATCTTCAATTACTTCTGGGCAATCAGCCTTCTCTGTGAAAGATCCAACTCAATGAAATGCCCTGCCTGATGTAAAAAAATATGTACAATAAATAATGGTGAATATTAATAAAAATCATAAAAATGTAAATATGCAAGCAATAAAATAATAATAATACCGATCAGAAAGCCCTGTAAGAATTCTTTCTCCTTCTGTCATGTTGTGATGAAGAGTTCTGTCTTTTCTTTCTTTGAGCTCTTGTAGCTTCATCAGTTTAAAGCCTTGGCATAATTTAACTATAACAGATGGCAGCTCTCAGCTCTGAGTCCCGTTATGTCTCTGAGTGATGATGCTTTCTTTTCATCTGCCAATATCACAGCTGAATTATAAATGCTGCGCTCACAATATAAACCCTGAACTTCACTAGCAGGCTGAACTATCACACTCTAGATCACTGGTCCAAATACATAAAATGATAGTAAAATGATTTGAGAAACATAAAACAGTGACACAATAAAAGCCAACAGAATACTAAAACTAATGAGGTCACTGTTTACATTTTTTAAATCTAATTTCTACAGTTCAGTCATGTTTGAATATGCCTGTAAGTAGCCAGAAACTGCCCACTGTGGCTTTTAGCTGCACTTATAAAGACAGTTTCTGATCTTCAGAGGACACAAACTAAACTCTCATCATCTCTGCTGCAGCAGCCTGGCTGTCTCAAAGTGAATTTAATGCTTTCAAACACAGATGATTTACATTAGACACAGATTTGTTTCCTGTTGTTTGACCGCAGCTTGTATGCTGACTGCATGACTGATCCACCACACCAAACCTTGTGTATGCTATCAGTATTGATCATATTCTAATAACATGTACTCAAATTAAGCTATGTGTGATTAAAAGGCAAAATTTGGATGAAGGCTGTCTGTGTTTTGTCCATGCAGACCAAGAACAAAGAAAGTTTGACCTGAACTGAATTTGGCTTCCAGCTCAGGTGTGGGCTGAACCACTTTGTCGCACCAAGCTTCAGGCTCGGCTCAGATTTGGATCCTGCTAATCATCTGTCTGTGCATTTCATGTGTTGCAAGAGGATGTTGTAATTTCTAGAAGGAAGAGAAAAAGTTTTTTTTTTTTTTTTTAAGTGTGGCTTGTGGTGCATTAAGGCTGAAACATGTTTCTCTGCCTTGCATGTGGGTTGTTCATTCCACTTTGAGACAACAGCATGAAGCAAGTCTAATTATGTGTCATAACAGTGTAAGATCGCACTTAATACAAAACACTTGGATGGAAA
>VUQS01014690.1:3107-15481 GCA_015108495.1 Heterochromis multidens
GTCCACAATTTATAGCTTTCTGGGTTGACCACTTACACCCCACCCCCACCCCCACCCCCACCCCCACCAGTCATGTAACAGTTGTAATCTCTGACTATTTTAACCCAAGAGTGAATCTAAGCATACATTTGGAAGGATAATTACTTTTTCAGGTTTCTTCTTTTTCCAAATTTATTGCTGCCCCCATATTTACAAATCTTTACGGGGATATCGAAGACAAGACTGGGAACCCCTGGCACACATTAGAGCTCAGATGTAGAAAAAAAACTGGCAGCTGCAGAATGTTTATGAGATGATGCAGTGAAAGGTGGAGGGAGTCATAAGGTGTTAAGACATGAGGAGGAGATTTATGTGAGCTTGATAACGGTGAAGTATTTCTTGGCTATTATATTGCTGCTTAAGGATGGGCCTGCTGTAAGCCTGGGAATTATTCTGAAAAGTTAAATCCTAAAGTTAAATGGCTGTGTTAACAGAATGGACATCATGTGCTGTGACAGTACTGCAGGGAGCTGGGGAGAGTGGTCTAAGAAGAGCAAAGTGATTTGATGTGGGAAGATGGGTGCTGCAACTATTTCATCACACTACTGCTGTTTTAGTTGGAGGAGAAGAGGCGGAAGCTTTTATTGGTCTACTAAGATAGCAAACAGAAGACTTTATGAGCTGTACACCAACACTGGAGGACATTAAACTGGGCTTTAGAAAAATGTGTCACAATACTCAGATATTTATAAGGCCAAATAATAATCTGATTAATCAAGAAAATAACTGACAGATAATTGTAATAATCTTTATTCTGAGACATCTGTAAAAAGAATGACGGTTAAAAAAAGGTTAAAGATAAGATCACATCTATTCCTTGGAATTTTAAATTAGAAGCTGCTACTTTTGCATAATACCTTTTCACTGGACACCCACTGCACAATAGATGTTAGACTGCACACTCTGCAGAGGCCCACATGTTGTGACAAGAATAGAAAACTCCACTGACTCAGAAGTGGCATAAAATGGGAACCAGCGCTGCTCCGCACCCACTCACCATTTACTGTGAGGATATGACGAACCGTCAGGGGTCAGATATAATGGTTTTGACATCTATTCAGACTTACTGCCAGGAGAAAATGCTTCTCCGAGTTCATTCCCACACCCTCTGACAATAATATAGCTCTCAAATGATTTTCATCTCAGCAGTACTACAATAAAAACAGAGGCCTACACTATTAGCTCTATTATCACCCAGACGGCATCGCAAAAGGTTATGTAACACGGAGCCTGTGAGAAATGTATTCACTCCAAAGGAGATATTTGGGTTGACTGGCTCTGATCGACACATACTAGACTTTAGCACTTCAACTTTGTGTCTGTCATGTGTTTAAGGCTGCAGCCGATTATTATTATTATCATTACATTGTCGGCAAAATGTCAAAATTAAAAATGTCCTACTGCCTGATCTATCACCATCAGTCCAAAATTATTCAGTTTCATCTCAGCCTTTTTGACCAAAACTGTAAACACTGACATTTGTAAAGCTTGATCTAGCATCCATCCATCCATCCTCTCTACCTATCCAATTCAAGGTCACAGTGAAGCAGGAACTTATCCCAGCTGTCATGTAGCAACATTTGGGGTACACCCTGCTTACAGCTCTCTCCTCTTTGTTCTGTGCCCCTCACACTAAACAAGCATGGGCTTAGGGATAAGCCAGTGGTGAGGAAGAAGTCCCCTAGTACTCCACTGCATCATGAAATCATTTTGCTCTTTATAACATCTCTTTATGACCACAGTGTGTCCATCTTCTGATGGCTACTTTCACCAGGATAACACCCCATGTCACAAAGCTCAGATCACCTCAAACTGGTTTCTTGAACATGACAGTGAGTTCACTGTACTCAAATGGCCTCCACAGTCACCAGATCTCAATCCAATAGAGCACTTTTGGATGTGGTGGAACAGGAGATTCACATCATGGATGTGCAGCAGACAAATCTGCAGCAACTTTGTGATGCTGTCATTTCAATATGGACCAAAACCACAGAGGAATGTTTCCAGCACCTTGTTGAATCTGTGCACGAAGAATTAAGGCAGATCAGAAGGCAGAAGGAGGTCCAACCTGGTGTTAGAAAGGTATACCTAAAGTGAGTGTATGTATGCAAGTTTCTCCTCTACTCGTGAACACACTGAGAAATTTTCATCAAACTTGGCACAAATGTTCACTCGGGCTCAAGGCTGAACTAATTAAGCCTTCAGTGTAGCTCCGTGCCAAACTGCACAAAAATACATTCACCTCCTGCTCTGCTGTACATTCTCAGCTTTCAACACTGAGCTGTGTAAACTGTCCGGGTTAGGCTGCGCATACGGACTGAATCTATACTGTCAACAAATGAGGGAATAAGTAAAAGAGCAAAGGAAGCAGTTATTGTATCTGTCTTCATCCTGCCTCCTGCTGGATAAAGCAGCCATTGTAGTACTAAGACCAGAACTTCCTCAGTCTTGGTCTGAGTGTGGTCTTTAGTGAGCGACCAGAGCCTGAGGGAAGATAAGACACAAGCAGATATGAGCTGTGGCTTGCCAGGCAAACAAACTTCATATATAGATAGAAACGTTCTTTTATAGAGCTATTTTTGTGGAAATGGGAAAATCCATAACCACTTAAGCTTGCTTTAACCCGAGACAGATGATGAAAGGCTTTTCTAGATGTGCACTGTCTGACAAGTAATCCCCTAATTACGCGGTTCTATTTGACCAGAGCCAACAATAACAGCTATCTGACAATGTCAGTTTAGAATGTGACAGTTTCTGAGGTTCAAATATGACAGTTTGTCTATAACTGAAGTCTCATGTATATTAACATAAGGCGTTATTAATATTCATCACTGACATTTATTCTCTACTTTACTCCTACCCTTTTGTTTTCTTATTTAACAAAGGCTGGTGTACGGAGGAAAACTAAATCTATCTGCAACTCGTGAGTTCATAAAGGTCAGAAAAGGTTTATGTGTATATTATATAAATTGCATTTCTGATGGAAGCTCAGGCCACTGCGTGCCTCATTAAACTACCTGAAAATACCCAGCATTTGAATGTCAGTACCTCAATATTTTTGGTATTTTACTGCGTGTCTCTGTGTCTGGGATAAATGAGTGCCTATCTCACTTCCAGCTGCTTCAGAAAGCAGCTACTTTCTTACCGGCTTTAGCAAAGAGCAAAACATAACCCCAGTCTGGGCTTCTCTCCACCGGCTTCCTGTACGGTTTAGAATTGATTTATTGATTTCAGCATTTTACTGGCCAGTTTTAAAGCGCATCCCTGTATGTCATTTGGGATCGCAAGCCCCTTGGCAGCCTTAGACCATCACGTTGAGGCTTAAATCTAAAGCTATTTGTGCATTTGTCATCAGGGCCTTTCAGTTTTGGAACAACTTTCCTGAAGAGATGAGGCAAGCAGAATAGAATAATTTTCTTGAAATGACTTAATAAAACACACTGACATGGACACAAAAATGAGCTTTTATGTGCTGTTGTCTTTTATTGTCCTTTTATCATTTTCAATTATCTTTTTATTGTTTGTTACTTTCATTTCTTTTATTGCATTTATTCCTTTATTGGTATTTATTATTTATATTGACATTTTGGCATTTCTGCATTCTTTTTTTTTCTCAAACTGCTTTAACCCTATCTTCACTTCACTTTAACCTCAACACTGTTTGCTGGCTGGATTTCTGTATCCTGTATCCTGCTTTTGCTTCCCTGTCAAAGCACTTTGTGCCTTAAACTAGAACTGAATTTAACAACTAAAGGCTTGCAGTACTAGAATAAGTAAAATCTCAAAACCTCAAACAAACTAAGAACATAGGGCCAGATTTACTAAGGAGTTGCACCAGAGCAAACTGTGTTTTGGCATTAAAAAAAAAAAGTACTGTTGGTATTTACAAAGAGCGGAGTGACAAGATTGCGTGTAAGAGGTGGGAACTCAGAGGTTTTTGCGACTATTTTTTCTTAAAGTGCAAAATATAGGGAGGAAAATATTTAAATCAAGCACACAAACTGATTTATTAATGTTTGTGAGACGCAATTTACTGCTAATTGTGCCGATATTTACACCAAAAAAATCCTTTTTTTTTTTTTAAAAATGAGGGAGTGAAAAAAAAAAGTTTTTTTTTATTTTTGGCACTTGATATTGAAATGGACTGACTGCTCCTGTGTTAAGAAAACAGCGCAGCTTTTGTAAATCATCTGTAAAAACTAACCACACCTATGAGCGCTATTTGGGGATTGCAATCACATGGTATTTTGTCCCGTTTAGTAAATCTGGCCCATAGTCTCACAATGAAACCAAATGGAAAACGCTTACTGATAACCAAGAATTCTAAACACCAAGATACAAAGAAACCCAAACTCAGAAATTAACTAGGAATTAACCTAAGAAACCCCCTCAAAAAACCCAGGATCATGAAAAGGTTGAGTTTGCAGGAAACAGTGACGAGGTATATAGTCAAAGAAAGTACACCCTCTTTCAATCCTCAGGTTTTATGTATCAGGACATAATAAAAATAATCTGGTCCTTAGCAGGTCTTAAAATTAGATGAACTACAACATGACATATTGCACTGCCATTATTCATTTATTTAACAAAAAATAAGCCAAAACATAGAAGCAGTGTGTGAAAAACTAAGTACACCTTTACTGCTTCCATAGGAATTAGGAGAGTAAGTAGTAAATGCACTTGATTAACTAATCATCAGCAAGTGTGAGCATGTCTATAAAAGCAGAAGTTATGGGAGTTTGCTGGTCTGGAGCATTCAGGTGTGTTTAACACAACGCCAATGAGGAAATACATCATCAGACCTTAAAGAAGCAATTAGCAAGTGTTGCTGCTCTTGAAGTTCATCATCCTGCAGTGGCAAATATTATTAACAAAACATTCAACACAGTCACCAATCTTCACATGTTGGACGTCCCAGCAAATTCAGCCAAAGGTTAGACCGTGCAATGTTCAAAGAAACTAAAAAAACCCAGCTACATCTCAGACTCTGAAGGCCTCAATTAGCATGTTAAAGTTCATGACAGTACAATTAGAAAAAGACTGAACAAGTATGGCTTGTTTGGAATGAATGCCAGGAGAAAGCCTCTTCTCTCTAAAAAGTACATGGCAGCATAGCTTAGGTTTAAAAAGTTGCATCTTAACAAACCACAAGACCTTTGGATCAATAGCCTATGGACAGATGAGACCAAAGTGGAGATGTTTGACTGTAATGCACAGAGCCACGTTTGGAGAAAATCAAACAAAGCATATCAGCACAAACACCTCATACCAACTGTCAAGCACGGTGGTGGAGGGGTGATAATTTGCACTTGTTTTGCAGCCACATGACCTGGGCACCTAGCAGTCATTGAGCCAACCATGAACTCCTCTGTGTACCAAAGTATTCTAGAGTCAGATGTGAGGCCATCTGTCTGACAGCTAAAACTTGGCTGAAACTGGGTCATGCAACAGGACAATGATCCCATGCACAGCAGCAAATCTACAGCAGAATGTCTGAAAAATAAAAGAATCAAGGTGTTGCAATGGTCCAGTCAAAGTCCAGACCTCAACCCAACTGAAATGTTGTGGCGGGACATGAAGAGAGCTGTGCATAAACGAAGGCCCACAAACCTCAATGAACTGAAGCATCGCAATAAAGAAGAGTGGGCCAAAATTCTTCCACAACAATGTGAGAGACTGATAAAGTCATACAGAAAATGATTACTTCACATTATTACTGCTAAAGGTGGTTCTACAAGCTACTGAATCATGGAGCATACTTACTTTTTCACACACTGCTTCTGTAATTTGTCTTAATTTTTGTTAAATAAATAATGACACGGTGTACTATGCCATATGTTCATCTGAGGTTGTATGTATCTAATTTTAAGACCTGGCACGGACTAGATATCTTGTTAATTATGTCCTGAGATTTCAAACCTCAGAACTGACAGAGGGTGTACTTTGTTTTTATCATGACATGACTGGAATAATAAAGAAGGAAAATACAAGTTTAAAGATATTCTGGCACAGCAGCAACTATTTCTTTGTGAAAACAGTTCACATGACTTGCAATTACTGACTTCATCTGTGAATATAAATTCCACATGCTACAAGTGGGTGGGAGTGCTAACTTCCTCTTAAAAGATGGCCTTAGAAAATAATAAAGTGGGCTTGATGCTGATTATTTTTCAGCTGTATTACAAAGAAACTAGAGAAGCGCAACATGGGTTTAGTTTCCACTTTAGTTTGTCTACATTTGAAATCCCATCTTTTCCTCTTTGTTCCTGACTAAAACTTGGGGAGAAATAATGCTTTTTTCCAAAACACACTGTGAAGTGTGTAAATCCTGAAGTACCAGTTGGTTGCTTATGGGGTAAACAGAGCTTTTCTAAAACCCTGAGACAGCCCGGCCCACTGAGAGTTGAAGTCTGTGTGACAGCAAGTAACGTGACCTTTCTCATACTTTTTTTTCTCGTACTTTTCTTTACTGAGAGGTAAAAACTAGTGAAGAAATACCCATGTATTGTATTGGACAGTGAGAACCAGTTAAGACCCCCTGCACAGTTTCGTCTGCTTTCTGGCAGTGGCACACAAAACATAAAAGTGTACAGTGTGTGTGTGTAGACTGTCTAAAGCACAGTTCTATTTTTTATCTTTTTATCAATGGAATGATCTTACTTTCATTTCCTTGTACCAGTCAAAAGTGCATCTACATGAGCTAAAACTTTATTCTATTTTTCACTTGCTTGAACATAAGAGTGTAACTGCTGCTGAACAGAAGATGAGCTCCCTGGGGCTCACATTGCACTGCAATACCGCATACATCGCTTCTTAATGTCCCATCTTTGGAGAAGTCATTTTAGGTACAATGAAGCGGCAAGTGCGTGAGAGTGACCTGGAAACAAGTCCAGGGTACATTTTGGATGCTCTGCAAGACTTATCGGCGTGTCCAAAATGATATTTTGTATCCATGTGGGATGAAAAAAGTGCACCTACAGCTCACACAGGTGAGCTACTCAGTGAAAATGAAGTCATTTTGAAGCAGCTTGCAGGGAAAATACTTCACAAGAAACGAAAACAATGCGTGTGAAGCAGTCGTGTTTTTAAATCCCTCTGATGATGCATGATTTTTTTCGAAGACACGCCTGTACGCACCGACTGGAGTTGCAGGAGGCGACCTGACACCGTTTATTTCATAGGGACTTTTCACTAAAGAAACGTTATGGGTGGGGCTTGGTGAGGGGAAAGACGGGAACGAAAAGGGAAAACACGGTGATGTGTGTGCTGTGAATTCAAAGCTGGGTGGGTCTACAGAGTTTCACATTCCCAAATAACTCCCGCGCCGCGCGTTAAAGAGCTTTCAGGTAACGTTTCTGCACTTTGTTTACATTTAGAAAAGTTACGTTTTACGGACCACACTCTGTGAAACTCTTACGGATGGTTGAAGTGTTCTTTTAAGCCTGTAGGGAGCACTTAAGTGAGTTTAAGCACTAGAAATATATGACTGACCGTGAGCGCAAAAAGTCATAAAAAGACGCGCCAACTGCAAATTTGGCAGACTATAATAGCGTTGAATAGTCCAGAGCGTTTTATTTATGGTTACATAAGTTAGTGGTGTGTTTATGATTGTTTTCTGTCGTCGTATTCTCGCGCTCTTTTTAAAGTTATCGACTACAGTACGGGGCCTGTCTGTCGCGGAGCGGCACCCATTTGGGAATGCCGTCTAAACAAATGCGCCTTTCTTGTCGACGGAAACGCTCGAAAGAGGTGAAAAAATGAGTCGCAAAGCAAACTGCGGAGGTTTACAGGCACCGTAATGGATGCTAATTAATTTGAGCTGTTTAATTATAATAATTAAATGTTATTGCAAAGACTAAAAGCATTGATGTGTCTGACACCAGATGTGTTTTATTAAAAAAATGTGTGTATGACTTATGCTTCGAGTTTGGGCTTGTATCAAACGGTTCTCTAATACTGTTATATATTTTTTTCTTTGACAGTATTATTCTCTCTCTCACTCTGTGTGTGTGTAACTGATACTCCCTCATGTACGAGTCCGTGTTACATACTTCTGTGCTTGCAAAATAAATAATGGCGTGCCTCCTTCCGCCTCCCCCACCCCATTATCAGTTTTCAGAAGGCCACAATGTTGATGCTGGCAGGAATCGTTGTTCTGCACATAACCACCGTCATCCTGCTCCTGGTGGCCACCATTGACAATGTAAGATCTGAGAGATAATATCTGAATTTTTAAAATATAAATTCATAAATGCCAATCAGCGGTTTCTGCACAATGTGTAACACACATTTAAACTTCTTTGAGTTAAATGTCAAAACTGTATTGCAAATCTGCAGAGCTCCAAAGACATGTTCACCAATCATATATTTTTAACGTTTGTAAGGAGAAAGTGAAACTGTGTCCACGTCTTAATATTCTCTTCATATCTGCATTAACTATTAATCTTCCATTGTGTCATCAGGCCTGGTGGGTCACTGATTCAGTGTCAACTGACCTGTGGGGCAGGTGGGAGTTAACAAACACAGTCTGGCATTACACCAACCTGAAAAACTATCCAGAAGGTAAACTCCATGTTTTTTTTTTTTTTAATCACAGTGATTTTTTTCTCATATTAAATATGATGGTAAACTGCAAAGATGACGAGGAAACAAATGCTTTATTAAACTGTTTACAGTAAATACTGTCAGTTAGTGATGAATAGATCCATTGGTAGCGGTAATACAAACATAAAATAAAAAGACCTAATATTTCTTTGTTCCTGTGTTATTGTTGAAGCTTTTCTCACTGTGTGCCTGTTTTATCATCTTGTTGCTGCAGAGTATCTCCAGGCGGTGCAGGCTACTTCAGTGCTGGCCTGTGTTTTTACCATCCTTGCCTTGTTTGTGTTTGTGGCCCAGCTGTTCACCCTGCCCAAAGGCCAGAGGTTCACCTTCACTGGCATTTTACAGCTAATCGCCTGTAAGTTACCTGCAGTCACATGTGATGTGCAGCTATAAGAACTATTGATTTATATGCTTGTTTCTTTTGGCTGAGTTGTATATTTCTGTGGAGGATGTGTGCTGAATGTGTGACTGACTGAGGACAACAATGCCAATAAACATAAGTGATTTTAGTGTTTTTATTGCTGTCTAACCAAATAAGTTAGCATGAAACTACTTCACCTAAATCTTTTTAGCCTCATAAAGGAGGTAATTTAATAATCAAACTCATTTTTAGCTCATCCGGCCAACAGACCAATGAGCTCATTCCATGGCAAGGCATCTGTCTGTCTGTCTGTCCACAGTTCACAAGAATCCCTACTCCTCCTTCAGTACTGGGCATTATTTAATCTGACTTACACACAGTGACCATATACAGGTTTTCACACAACTTGTGCTCGAGGTCAAGGTCACATTTGTCATCTTATGGGCATTTTTTCATTTTTACAGCATAATCTTCATGCACATTACATACAGATTTACCAAATTCTTACTCATGACTTCCATGTTCACATTCACACCTACAGCCAATTTAAAGTCAACAGTCCAAATGTCTTTGGACTGTTGGAGGGAGCCCAAGTATCAGCTTGTTGCAAAGCACTTGTATCCTGTTTGATGGCGACGATCATGATCTTATTGGTCATGATCAATAACATCACCCATGATTATGATCTTATTGATCATGATCATGGATGATGTGGTCCTACTGGTTGACTTCCACATTAGGAAGGTGTGGCTGGGGCTTTCCTGTCACCCGTAATGATAACATGAGTAATATTGTCAGTGCTATGACATGCTGATGTGTTCACATGTTTTCATGCTTTTTGTGGCCATGGTTATAATACTGCTCATGTAATAGGGCAAGAACAATTTATCGAATAAGTTAATTATAGAAAAATCCTTGGTGCAATTTTTTTGCTTTGGTGCTTTGTTTAATCCACAACTCTGCAGTGCTGAGTTGTCACCATGTAAGTAGTTTAACATGGAGCTGGAGTCTGTCTACACACACACACACACACACACACACACACACACACAGACACACACACACACACAGTGAAGAGCAAAGAGACGGAACCATTAGAGCAATGGGGAGCTCAGGTGGAGTGAAAAAAAAAGAAGTTTTTCTAGTGTCCAAAACAGCACCGCTTATTACTATAATCATCATAAAAACCTTTACTGGGTAAAATCTGGCAGGAGTTCTTAATCAAACCACCTGTTCAGCAAGCTCAAACATGAAGAAAAGTGAACTTTGTAGATGCTCCCATCCACTGCCATTTGTTTTACACAGCAAAGATCTACAGTAAATCTACAGAAGTTCAAATAAGATATGCAGATGAACTGTTCACTTAGTCTGGCACAATGTTTAAATTAGGCAGCTTGCTGAAGGCTGACGACAGACGTCCTACTTTCTGTCGCAGTGATACCTGCAGCAAGCAGGGGTGAGTGCAAAGGGGGGCATGGGGTGTACTAGACCATATTTATTTCAAAGCTTTAGTAACATTATTTTGCAGATTTAGATGACTATATAATATAAATAAATTATTATATTAATTAAATTGTATTAATATTTTTTCCACACAGGCCAGTAAAATTCCAAGCCACTGACGCAGTGCTGTTAAGTTAGACACTGAGTTATTATTTTTATTATTATTAATATCTATACTATCTATCTATATATTATTAACATCTATACTATCTATAAATTATTAATATCTATACCATCATAATGTCTGTTTTGTGCCGCAGGAAACGCATCAAAGCACAGGGCAAGCTTCAGGTCTGAGAATGTTGATATGCTTGTTTTTCTTCATTCCAGCCACCACATACTTGCATACATACTTACAGACATACTCACTCATTCACTAACATACTTAAACACGCAGACACACACAAACACACACCACATCTACCTCATCCAGGGGACATAATGCTCTGAACTCTTTTTGCCTTCTCTTAATGTAAGGAGACCTTCCAAGAAAACAGAGGCTGTTTTATTTTATGCCTTAGTTTAGGTTTTATGTATACCTTATTTTATTTTACATTACTGTACCTGTGATTATTTTTAACTTAAGAAAATGTTTTCTTTAAAAAATATTATTTTAATATGGCACATAAATACAATGAAAGGGTTTCTTTTTTTTGACAGATGTTTGCAGTTAAACAATTAAAACATTGCAATTTCTAAAATGGAAACCAATGAGCAGTTCATTTTGAAAGACCCGTTTTTCTCTTTTGAATATTTATTATTGCTCATTAATAAGACAAAAGTGTTTCTTATCTGGAATAATCGAGAGAATACTCGATTAATAAAATAATTAGTAGCTGCAGCCCTATCATGTAATCATCAATAGTCCTGAAAACAAGATTAAATTGCCCTATATATGACTGTTAGCGAGCCTCTTTGACTACTCAGTGGATTTTAATTTTCATCAGTTTGTACAATACAGCCCAACCAAGTTCACCTTCTTTCTGTACCTCACACATTGCAATAACCGATGAACTGTGATGGATCGTGAGCCGAATGAGTGTCTACGTCATTGATATTCTGGTCTCTTAGAGAACATGAGGAAGCAGATTAATCAGATTAATGACATTTGTTTTATTTTGGTGATGCAAACTGAGTGTATATTGCAACAAAGTGAGCATGTTTGCATCCCAGTCAAATAAAATCTATACAAAATCAGTGGAAGCTGAGTTCAGCCACAGCGTGTATAGTGTGTCTGCATATCAGTGTCAAATTAAACACAGATGGGTTTTCAGTGGAATCAAAATGGGCATTAGCTGGTCTAACCTAGTGCTCAGTTTACAGCACAGTTTTTTACACTTCAGATGGCTCACAGTGTCACAGAAAACATTTAAGAGCATGCTGCTTCTGTTAATGTGATGAGGTCTGCAAGTATTGAAGAAATTTTCTTTTAGTTTCTAAAAATGGTGGAACAATAAAATTATCATTTCTAGTCACCAGCTCCAGCATATTCAGGTGTGCTGATCTGTTGACAACAACCACAAACCACAAACATTTTCAGTTCACTGTCAAAGTCAGTGTGCACCAAAGCATCAAATCCTCACATGTAAGAAGCAGAATCGAGACAATGTATTCACTTACGGTACTGTGCAAAAATCCTGAGCCACCCCTCATTTTTTAATATTTAGTTCCAAAGAACCAGACTTTTGGGTCGGTTTTTTTTTAAAGTGGTCCTGAGCAATAGTTCTCCAGGCTTTCTGAAGATCTTTCAAAGTTTGTTTTTGGACATTGGCTGCTTTTTGGTTTGGTCAAGGTCCAGCATTTTCATGCAAATCCTGCTAACAAAAAGGCAAACAAACCGTGTCAGTTTTTTTGCCACCATGGCAAA
>VUQS01014698.1:2705-20441 GCA_015108495.1 Heterochromis multidens
AAAATAAATTCCCCCCCCCCCCCCCCCCCCAAAAAAAAAAAAAAAAAAAAAAAGAAACTGGCTGGGGTCAGATGTCTGAAGTAAAAAGATTTCCATTGCAACAGATACCACAAATAGAAATTCAGTAGTAAAACTTTCAGTCCCTACTTTTACTTACTTTTGAGAGTAAAACTGTTTCACTTTGAGAAATAATGACGATTTCTTTTCCCTCATCCTGCGACGCTGATGTCAAACCTGTCAAGCAGAGAGCACTACTCCCCTTTGTGTGGCTGTTGATATTTTGCAGTATTCAGATTTTGTCCAGAATGAACTATACAGTTTTGGATGCCTCACTCTGTTTATATTGTTTGCCATCTTAGTACATTTGGAGCCAGTTCAGTTGATGCAATGAGAAATTGGGGTGTACCTAATACAGTGGCCAGTAAGTTTAGATGATGTTCCGGTGTCCTCAGGTAGATCTAAGAAAGTAAAAATCAGTGTTGTGGTTCTTGGGTTACTCCTGCAGAAGCATCACTGAATTTTAAGCATGTGAAAAATTTAATCATGTCACTTGAGAGTCCTGCATTTTTATGAAAATTATTGTATCTCTTTTAATCTTTTATGAACCAATCCTTTAAAGGCATAGTTTGCTTAAGAAAAAGTGAGCACAAGTTGGTTGAGAAGATATTTATACCAGAAAGTGATTGAGTAAAGCTTGAATGTATATATACTGTATGTATGAGTATGTGATATTCTAAAGACTGTAAGGAGGACTACTGGTTGGCACGTTGTCGTATAGAAGGATAAAATAGTCACAAAAGACCTCCAAAGCACTTATTCCTGCCAATAGGACATACAGTCAATCTCACTCTTGGACATTTCTCTTACGCTGACAGATATTCACATGTAAGGATTTGTTGCCATTTATGACCTTTGAGGAGGAAATGGTTTTATTTTTATGTCTGGATTTTCCAGATGGTGTGATCTTTTATAATCTGTAGGAATAAAAATAGATGACTGGAGACAAATTAGAACTGAAATGAAATTAGTGAGCTTCAACAGAAAACCACATTATGACAAAATGATGGATATGTTAGTGGTGATATTGCCGGTCATGATTAGATCTTTGTTTCTAATCAGTGAATCAGCATTTCAATATGGTATTTGGTGAAGCTAAGGAAAGAGGTTATGTAATGCTGGTTATTTGTATGTGCACAAAATTCTTACTTTCTAGTTTTAATGCATAATGATCTCTCTGTCTCTTTTCTACAGGTAACAACTGGCAGTTTGCATTCAATGTCAAGTTCTACCCTCCTGACCCTTCCCTCCTCACTGAAGACATTACAAGGTACACACATACATCTACAGTGCACCCAGAAAGTAGTCACAGCACTTCACTTGTTTCACATTTTTTCATGTTACAGTCTTATTCCAAAATGAATTAAATTGATTTTTCACCTCAAAATTCTACACACAAGTCTTTTTGAGTATGATGCTACAAGTTTGGCACACCTATTTTTGGGCAGTTTCTCCCATTTTTCTTTGCAGAACATCTCAAACTCCCATCAAGTTGAATGGGGAGCGTCGGTGCACAGCCATTTTCAGATCTCTCAAGAGATGTTCAGTGTTCAAAAACATTCCCACAGCATGATGCTGCCACCAACATGCTTCACTGTAGGGATGGTGTTGGCCAGGTGATGAGCGCTGCCTGGTTTCCTCCAGACATGACGCTTGGTATTCAGGCCAAAGAGTTCAATCTTTGTTTCATCAGACCAGAGAATTTTTTTTCTCATGGTCTGAGAGTCCTTCAGGAACCTTTTGACAAACTCCAGGTGGGCTGTCATGTGCCTTTTACTGAGGAGTGGCTTCCATCTGGCCACTCTACCATACAGGTCTCATTGATGAAGTGCTGCAAAAATGGTTGTCCTTCTGGAAGGTTCTCCTCTCTCCACAGAGCAATGCTGGAGCTCTGTCAGAATGACCACAGGTTTCTTGGTCACCTCCCTGACTAAGGCTCTTCTACCCCGATTGCTCAGATTGGCCAGGAGGCCAGCTCTAGGAAGAGTCCTGGTGGTTCTTCCATTTACGGATGATGGAGGCCACTGTGCTCATTGGGGCCTTCAATGCTGCAGAAATTTTTCTGTATCTTTCCCCAGATCTGTACCTCGATACAATCCTGTCTCTGAGGTTTACAGACAATTCCTTGGACTTCATGGCTTGGTTTGTGCTCTGACACGCACTGTCAACTATGGGACCTTATATAGACAGATGTGTGCTATTCCAAATCATGTCCAATCAACTGAATTTACCACAGGTGAACTAAATCAAGATGTAGAAACATCTGACAGATGCTCAGTGAGAACAGGATGCACCTAAGCTCAGTTTTGAGTGTCATGGCAAAGGCTGTGAATACTTATGTACATATTATAGTTTTGTTTTTTATATTTAATAAATTAGCAAGAATTAAAAGAAAAAAAAACAACTAAGTTTCAGGTGAAAAATGAATTGAATCAATTTTGGAATAAGGCTGTAACATGACAAAATGTGGAACAAGTGAAGCGCTGTGAATACTTTCCAGATGCACTGTGTGTATACACATATCAGGGTCTAACAGCCAGTGTTTCTCTTAAATTGATTAATTTTCATCTGTGCTCAACATCAAATAAAAAAGCAGCAGCATCTGCAAACAGTAGTATATTTGCTGTTGTTTCTGGATTTAGAGTTGGTGTGTATTGAAAAAACACTGACATTTTGGTGTGACTTTCAGAAATTTAGGGGTTGACGTATGTCTGTCTTTGGTTTTAAACATCCTGTTTGGATGCTTCTGTTTCACTTAAAGGACTTGAAACCACGAGGTGAAATAGAGAGCAGAGGAGAGAAATTAGCACAACTTAGGCGACACCAAAATGCAGCACACTTGCATTTAGCTAAAATAGATCTGGCATTATAGTATTTATCTGGCCACATGTCAAATAACTGAAGACGGAAAATCAAGTGAACCAAAACATAAAAAATTTAGGCTCTAGTCTATAGTCTAAGTCTATAGAGCTGTGGGGAACTACACAATAAGGTGATGATTCACATATTTTTTTACATTTTTTTTTTACTATGAAACCCCCCTCAGCATTACAAATATGAATGAGGCCTATTTTAAAGTAGAAATATTAACAATGAAATCAGTATTATTATATTGTTGTAACACCAACTAATATGTACAATACAGCAAAAACAAGCACAAGTTGGCTTTGTGCACGTTGTTAGTTCTTTTGCATTTATACATAGGCACACACAGAGGCATGCTTAAAGCACACGGCATTTAGAGTGAGGTTTATGTCTAATGGAGCGGACAGCTTCACTGATGGTTGCAGCTAAAGGTTAAACAAGGACACACAAACACACCTCTGCTGACCTGCTACAGAAGGTGCTAATTGTTCTCCAGCACTGTAAGTCTGCAAATTTATAAACAGCTTTTGTTAAGTTTTAATAGCCAGATTGCTAATCAGTGCAGTCCCCTAGCTGTTTTCCACAGGATTTATCACAGACTGTATCCAATACCTATTTTCCATTCTCTAATTATCTAATTAGCCATATTAATATAGTAAAATGCAGTATTGTCCTGGGGCATTATATTGGCCTAGTTAACAGGGAACTGTGTAACTTGATGACTGGGGTTTAAGCCTCCCTGTCAGCAAGTGTCCATCCTGCTAAAGTGACTTTGAAAGACATTTTCAGTAGCCAGAATAATACCTGTTCTTTGAGGGCTTTGAATTAGTGACGTTTCATTAAATAATGGATTCATGATCAAAGGGTTACTGAAGGAGACAGCTTACACTGTTGGAAATCCACATGGTTGCTTGACAATTCAGTAAGACAAATATAAACATTATCATGATAGACAAGTGTTAGAGCAGTTGTAAAAACATCAAAGAAATTTAATCCACACCAGAGGATCTTATTCTCAGGCTTAAAAGGAGCACAGGCAATTTGGCTACACGGCTGTCTTTATTATTATCGTGAACAACAGAGGTGCTTCCACTTCAAAGAAAAGCAAAGAAGAAGCTTTGAACAAGTTTTTTCTTGTTTGTATTTGACTTGGTTTCAGCTTATAATCCGTCCTTGTTTTCCTCATTTCTTCTTTTGTAGGTACCTTTTGTGTCTGCAGCTCCGTGAAGATGTGGCTTCTGGACGACTGCCTTGCTCATTTGTAACTCACGCTCTGCTGGGCTCATACACACTGCAGGTACAGCATGTGTACTTATATACATAGATGCTGTGTATTTATTTATATCTGTTTGTGTGTACATGTATGTGATGTGCAGGAGGTGGAAAAGTAACTGTGTCTTTCTATTAGTATATATGAATTGGCTTTTTTCTTTTTCTTTTTTTTTAAACAGGCAGAAATTGGTGACTATGAACCTGACCAGCCTCGCCCTCTGGATTTCATTAGTCAGCTGACCTTTGCGCCTAATCAGAACAAAGAAATGGAGGAGAAGATTCTTGAGCTGTATAAGTCCCACAGGTAAGGGAAGACAAGGTTGTGTTATTAAAGGTAGTTTGGGAGTTCTTCTGAGTTAGTATCAATGAGTTTTACTTGTCATAAAAGACCCTCTAGCTGTTTTCACACATAAACTTCAGGGTGCTGCCTGAGTCGAGTGGGCAGGAGGCAGGACACAGAACAGTCACTTGTTATTTGTGAATTTGCTGGACTTTTAGCTACTGTATTATCATATCTGCGCAATTGGACATCACGCAGATTTGTACAAGGGAGCTTCCATTCTGTAGAATAGAGCAGTTTTACAGTGTCCATCCTTTAAAACTGATAATAATCCACTTGAGAAGAATAAAAAAAAAAAAAAGACCTTATACTGATTGTGTGTGAATTGTCACATACACCTCTGCTGGGTAGAAAAGCTATGTTAAAAAGGCCTCTGATAATAATCCACTTTGTTAACACAACAGTTCAAATTTATTATCAATCTCTAATACAAAGATAAGGAAACAATCCTGTCAACTTGCAAGGTGGGGCTAACTTATTAGAACAGCTGATTGGGAACAAGAGTTTTCGAAGCCTAGCAAGAGTAAGTAGCAGCAGTAGCTGTTTGATAATGTAGTCATAATGTAATCATCATTTTTAATATAGTAGAGATAGATGCATAAAACACTTTAGTATTCCAATACACTGACTTGTAGGCTGCCTGTAGACAGTTCAGTCTGTTACTTCATCTTTTTCAGAACCATTTTCCAGTTCAGGTGGAATCGTTAAAATATTACATCTTCCATCCTGTAGTAGTTTTTTACAGTGTTTGAGTAGAGGGAGGGGTGAAGATAAGAATTGGCAACCGATTTTCATATTCATACAACACATAATAAAGAAAGCTAAGTTGTCGCTATTTTAAGGCATTAAGGGATTATTTTCGTATACAAAAACAGTCTACATTTGTAAGTTTGATCAGAGCCTTAACAGTATGTTTAAAATGGAAACAAAAGTCCACAGAAATAAAAGGTCTGGCTAGATTTGTTTTAATACCGTTTAAGCAGAACATTATCAGACAGAATACATCACTGTATCTGAGCAGTCTGAGCATTTTTTAATTAATTGAGCCTTTTCTTTGCTTTTTAAGGGGAATGACACCGGCACAGGCCGACACCCAGTTTCTTGAAAATGCCAAGAAGCTGTCTATGTATGGCGTGGACCTGCACCATGCTAAGGTATGAATGAATCCTTTCCTCTCCATTGTTGTTAACATCTGTGGCTGAGCACGGTTTCTTTGATGTGGGGAGAGGGTGCTGGTGGGCCTGCATGTTTGTGTCACTGTGTGTGTGTGTCAGCTGTACAAACACTCGGGAGGCCATTACCATGGGAACAGCCAGTGTCTCTCACTGGGATAGCGGGTTATCGGTGTACTGCGTGCATGTTTTCTTGTTTGTCCCAGTATGTTTGTGTGTCTTTGTGCAAGATGGGCAGAAAAAATGAGGGGAAATAAACATGAGAGAAAGGGAGTTTTAAAAATAGAAAGGAAGGATGAGAGATTGAGAAGGGGAAATAAATGGAGGGTAGAAATAAGGTTGGAGTGAGATGGGGACAGATGCTTGAAAGAGGCTTGAAAGAGGCGAGTCCCCTTTAAGGGCATGCTCCACTTGTTTGCAACACAGAGAGAACCAGGGGAAAGATGAGAGCAGCATAGAGAGCCCTTAAAATGCTGAAAATCTTTTTTTTTTTTTTTTATGGCATACCAAAGTTGTGGGAATTCAAGGAGTCAATCTATTTCTGTCCTGTGCCATTAATTTGTTGCACAAGTCTGAGAATCCCCAAGGCCCACAAAGGAACTGTTTCAAATACTGGATGTCAGAACAATTTAAAAGCACAAATGTTAAAAAGAAGAAAAAAAAAAACACACTGAGTAATGCTATAAGGAGAAATTAATTGCTTTGGCTGTACAGACACAAAGATGGTCATAAAGAGAGATGCATTTGAGTGAATAAAACTGTTAGCTCAAGTGTCCTGTGTCTGTAAGTGACAGCATTAGATGCTCTGAAAATCAAATAAAAATATATATTTTTTTAATATGTATATATTTGAAAGAAAATAGCCTCTGTTTGATAGTAATTTTAGAGAGAAACAGGAAAGCTTGGGACCAAAAAAAAAGCAAGGTAATGAACAGTGGGCAGCTTGTGCAAACCACAAAACCAAAGCTTGGACTTGGTGCTCAGGGCATTTGTCCCCATGTGGCATGCTCTCCAATCACTCAGCTGTTGAGTTTCATTCAGAGAACATTCGCTCTGTCCGTGAAACCAGCCAAAATATTTGAATGTAGCTGCAGCGCAAGGTCAGAGATCGATGAGCAGCTAATAGCATGGCAAGGCCATGTGATGTTTGTGTGTGTGTGTGTCCTGATAAAACTGTCCATTATCAACATATTGCATTCTCCATTAGTGTGACACATTTTTCCTCTGTTACTTCACTACTGTAATCAATACCATTAGCAGATGGTCTGGGAGCCTTAAAAGCTTTGTCAGTTTGTTTGTCTGCCAGCTAAATGTGTTACAGTTGTACTTAGTGGCACTGTTTGTGTGCGTGGTAATGAGTTTCTGGTGACCTTAAACAATCTACTTTAAAAATCAATTCATGCACAGTATGATCTGGCTTGGATAAATAGATGGTGTTTACAACAAATAATTATTCAAATTAATATATTTTATTTACATTTGTATCTACCACAGGATTCAGAGGGTGTGGACATCATGCTTGGTGTTTGCGCCAATGGACTCTTGGTCTATAAAGACAGACTTCGGATAAATCGCTTTGCTTGGCCCAAAATACTCAAGATTTCATACAAGAGGAACAACTTCTACATAAAGATCAGACCAGGAGAAGTATGTATGCATACATATATTAGGTTTACCTAAGCCAGTCCTAAGCAAATTATTTTTCTAATGTGCCTTTTTTACTATTAAGAAAACATCTTCTTATTGTCACTGGCTTTGTGTTTCTTTGTTTCGTTGATAGACGGAGCAGTTTGAGAGTACAGTGGGATTCAAACTCCAGAATCACCGAGCTGCTAAAAGGCTTTGGAAAGTCTGTGTGGAGAATCACAGTTTCTTCAGGTAGATGTGTACACACTGATGCATTCACAGTAAAGCACAAGTATGCTGTGTCTGGACATTAATTTCAGAGTTTTACAGTCTGGAGTTTAGGGTACAGGTGTAGTTTGGTCACAGTCTGTAGTGTTTGCACATTTGTATGTCTGTGTGTTTGTGTTTGTAGAGAAGCTTGAGTCTTTCTTTCATATCCTGTTCAAGGAGGATTTGCCTGGAAGCATTTTGCTTCCCTTACCCATGGAAATATAAATGTGACTGTAAATATTTCATTGCAAAGTAAATGATTCTGAATAAGCTTTAAAATGGATGTTTCTCTTCGACAACACTCCATCTCTCTCTCTTTTTCTCTTTCTTTTTGCCACTAGGTTAAATGCACCAGAGCCTCCTACCAAGGCCCGCTTTTTGACTCTGGGCTCAAAGTTTCGTTACAGCGGGCGAACTCAGGCCCAAACCCGCCTGGCCAGTTCCCTCATAGACCGACCGGCACCCAGCTTTGAACGCACGTCATCAAAACGCATCAGCCGCAGTTTGGATGGAGGTAACACACATGCACGCAACTGAAAGCGAGGCATGAAGATATTTCAGCTTCATTCTGAACTACACTGAATGAAGGGAGAGATGGAAGGAATGAAGGGCAGATGGAAGTAGGGTCATGGATTTAGGCATTGCACAGGGTCATATGCATGTCTGTGTTTGTACTGATGTCAAATGCTCGATGCCTGACCAGATACAGGAAATAGCTGCAGCATATGTTTCCTGTCACGCAGTGAGACGAAGAGGGAGAAAGAAAGAGATGAAAAGAATTAATGTTCTGTGGATCCAAAAGCATGAAAACCTACATGTAGATGCAGCACAGCATAGTGAAGAAGAAAACAGATTCTTAAAATTTTGATATGGGCAGAACAAAAGTCATCATTAGCATCAGATTTATAAATAACTGTTTAGTGATTTCATGTAGAACTGTAATAAAACTAGTATGTTCTCTACTTCTATAGAACTGTGATGCTAATTTTAAAGGAGCTATTTTCACCAAAGACTTTGTTGCCTACACATTTTTTTTTTTTTTGGTGGGCTTCCAGATCCAATTCATACAGCTGTGCACCTCTGTTTAATGTGTCATGTCATTCTGTTGGCTGATATTGCCCCCTGCTGGATATATTATTCTACTGCAACCTAACATTGTTAAAATGTTGATGTTTTATACTTCAGTTTATTTTGGTATATTTACTATACTGAACTTAAAAAAAACTTTTAATTATTTAATTTTGTATTAATTATTTACTCATTATTTACTCCCTAAATGCTTACAATAACTGTCATTGGAAGAAGCAGACAGTTTTGCTCTTTGTTTCTCATTCCTTAGCACCAATGATCAGCATAACTGAGGCTGGCAGGGAATCGGCTGAGAACGGACGTGAGCCTCACCTGGAGCTCCACTCTGACTCAAAGGTGTGTATGTTCATAAATCAGATGTAGCATTTGCATGCACAGGAACAGTAGAAGGAGATAAAAATATAATGTATTTAAATTAGTTCTAGTTTCTTTTTTGTAATTATAACATTGAGTCCATGTTGTCCCATGGAAACTGTCTGTGCTGTGTGTCAAATAGAAAGACAGTATGTACTTAAAGCTAGAAATGAAGACAGTTTCTGCTGTTTATTGTAACTGTTGTATGATAGGAATGTTTGCTTGCCTGATGTTTTTGTGAAACAATGAACATGTTTATTTTGATTTCCTCATTTGCTAAACTGTGACACTAGAAGGTAATCATGTATAAACATAACCATTTATGGATCACTGTTAATAATTTGCGGCGAGTCTCATCCACTCTGTATGTGTGTCTGATGACAACGACTGCTTAACCATGGCAGGTGAAGAAAGTCTGTTATTTCTACTCTACCTATCCCTGGTACTCAGTTCACAGGCTAGTGGGCTTGAACAAGAGATGTTAATTAAAGTTGAGTTGTAGCCTTTTCAACAGCTTCCACTGCAATCTGCAACCACAAATTCAAGTAGGTTTCTCAGTCCATTTAATGATCAGGATTCAGTGACTACTGAGACACTGAGATATCAACCTTATCTAGGGCCAGAGGACAGCTACTCATTTGCCCCCTAAAACTTGAATATGTACAAGAGTGGGAGAGGTACATAAACCGACAAAACAATGAAAGCTTCATGTTTTTAGTCTCATATTCTTAATGGTTTTCTTATCAACTACAGCTAGTTGTTACAGAGCAACTATTTCAGGTAGTCCAGCATTCGCTCTATTAGTCTAACTGCTGTCCTTTACTGAGGAGCTGTTTCTCGCTTATGGATAGTGCCCACTACTAAACCAAGCCAGTCTCCCCACATTACAGGAGTATACACAGAGTATTGCTGTATGCTGTGCATGCTTCCTGTTCCACCTCCCTTTCCTTACTGCCCCCTCTCCTGCTAACCCTCGCTCACATCCCAGCACTCTGGACTTGGCACCTGTCTTAGCCCCTTTCAGTGGTGACACCCTGTTGACACTGTTGCTGCCAGCCCCTGTGCCTACTGTTTTCTGCACTATGCTCTACCCTGCTATGTTCACTTGTAAGCGATTGTGGCGTGTTGTTCACTGACTAATGTTTTGTCTCTTTCCCTCTCTCTTTTTTCCTTCACACACTTCCTTTTTTAAATTTTAATTTATTTATTTTGCCGTTCTCACACCTCTCTTGCATGCCCCCACTTGTTGCTCCCATTTTATGAAATCGAAATTATTTTGTTTTGTGCACTCAATTCTTTTGGTTTGTTGTTTAACTTCATTTCTTCATGGCTTGCTCCTTCACTTTGTGGGTATGTGTATTCCCCGGTGTTTGATCTCTCTCCCCACCCATCTACCTACTCACTGGCTCTCTTGTCATATTGTGCCCTCCTTCATTTCCTGCTTTTTCTTCCTCTCCTCTTGTATGTTCCTTTAATTCTCCCCCCATTAGTCAATCTTCATGTTTCCCTTCTCCTTCTCCTCATCATCCTCACTCTCATCCATCCCACCTTCCCTTGACTCTATCTCCGAGCTTGACCACGTCCTTTCAGATATCTCCGAAGATGAAGATCGTATCGATGACTTGGACGCTGCACACACGCTGTGGACCCTCCCCTCAAACACCCTGTCCCTCTTCACTGATCAGCAGCTAGCTGATCTTGAACAGCTTGCACAAAATCCTGCATCCTCCCAAACATGCAGTTCAGAGCTTTTGAAATCTGTGGAGGGCTGCCAGGCTGAAACCAGAACAACCGCTGGACTACTAAACTGGCAAAGCTGGTTCTCTCTGAAGGGTGTGGTTAAATATGTTTCTTTTATCTTTGGCTTTCTCTCCATTTCAGGGAATGAAAATGTATGTCTGCCCTTAGGCGCATTTTCAGGATTAACAAAGAAACTGAACATTTTTTCTCCCACTTTGCTCATGATCATGTCCAAGTGGGTTGCAAAACTAAATGTTTGTACCATCACAGCCTGGAAATATAGAGTCTCTTATACAATTATATCCAAATTACATCAAATCCTTAACATTTTGAAATTTAAATGGATTCATTTGGTAGCATTTCTTACCCAACATCTTCCTCCAAAGATTAATAATACGGTTGCTGCTATATTTTCTCGTCCAGCACAACTGAGGCTGCCCACTGTATCATCTCTCCGTCCATCAATAGTCTCAACCATTGCTTCCCTCTCCCCTCTCCCTTGTTGCCCCTTTTCCTTCCCTTTCTCTTCTCTCCCTGCCTTCTCTTGCTCTAACCTAATTGCGTCTTTACATCGCTACCTCCTCAATCCTTCCCCTCTGTTCCTGCCTTGCCTGTTAGTGGTCTTCCTCCTGGCAGTGATGCTGACAGCAAGCCAGTCTGTAGTCTTAGCCCTTATTTTAGCCACACCCCTCGGTCTGACCCTGTGTTACTTGGAGAAGGTGGTCTCCAGTCAAAGAAAAACCGCTTTGCCAGTGTTTCTCAATGACAAGACAGACGATCAGTCTGACAATCAGTTGAGCTCTGTTTTCAACAGGCATGCCTCTCCTCTCACACCAACACACACGCCTCCTCGCATCAGGCACCACGCTCATACAGGTGCTACCTGGATGCAAGAGATGTGTGATCCGGCTGCATAAAAATAAACATGTACACATCTCTTCCTGGCCCATATTCCACTCCCTCACTCTCTGTTTGACCTCTGTGTGAATACATATGATGTGTGTCACCACCTTTTGTTCATTCCCTCTACCAGCACTTCCCCTACCTGATATATATATATTTTTATTCTACCTCTTATTTCTCCACCATGCCAACCCCCGTGTATTGTTTAAAAGAAGAGATTAGAATAAGATTAAATAGTGTTAGAATGGCGAGAAGACACAAAAAGAATATGTAGTGCTGAAATAGATATATTGTCAATATAGAGGAAAAGGTAGCTTTATTAAGAGTATTAAATAATGTATAGAAATTGAGAGGAAAGTAGAGAAATTAAAAAGGCACCAGTAATATTTAGTGACGTGCAGAACACATTTTCAGAGTAGCTGCAATGCTATTAATTGTAAAGCTCTGTTATGGTTTCTCTGTGTAATATTTAACAGATTACTGTCACTCTAATCAGATGTGGGGACATAATTATGTAAATTACATATATGCACTTTTAAGGTAGTGTTGATTTTTTTTTTTTACAATTATTTTCAGTTGCTTCATTTTGCATAGAAAGGGTGACACTGAATAATTAGTGGTTAATTAGATTGATAGAATTGTACATACAGTAGCCTCCAGATGCCTCTAGCGCCTGCAGCTTATTGCATTTGTGTATAATACTTGATAAATGTTAAGAGTAAACAGTGTTACACCTACCCTGATCCCCAGTGTCTTCTAGCTCTCTGCAGTGTTTGAGTCATTTTAGACAAAATTATTATAGTATTTTTGTGGTAGTCATGTGGTAGACCTTGAATTGTCCTGGACACTGACAGTTTGACTTGGTTTTGGACATTGAACTCATTATGCAGCTAACAAGATGCTGTAAACATAAAGCTGCATTTGAATCATATGTTAGAAATATACTTTGACACAAACTGTAAGCAGTTAGTAGCACCTTCTGTCTCCATTTCTTGACCACCCCAGCATCCTTTCATGTTACTGTTCCAGTGGGTTTGGTGCAAAGTTTACACAACCAGCAGTACTTCCTAACACTAAAGGTTACTGGGGAAGAAAATAGCTTTTCCCATCATCCATTTCACTCTTTTCTTTCTTCGTGCGCTTACCTCCTTCATTTTGTCCTGACTACCATCACCATGACTACGACACTGAAGGTTAAGGAGGTGGACGTAAGCCCTGGCGATGCAGAACCCATTCCTTCCCAGGTCTGTAAGACCTGTCTTTACCCATCATGCTTTGCAAATATTGAGGAAGAGAAATAAGAATAAGTTGACATTATGCAGCTAAGAACTAGTGTGAAATGGTTTAGAATATTGGGTTTATGGTGTAGTGAAGCAAACCTGTCCTTATTGTCTTCTCGACTTTACCTCACCAGCAGTCACCTGGATCCAGTGAACTTGGCCTCCCTCAGGTTCATACATCTTATTGGTTATTTGGTTGTGCATTGGCCCGTGGCCCGTGTGGGTTGGTTTACTGGTTGGGTTCACTCTTTTCATAGGGTGAAGTTGCCCTGACTTGATTATATGGAGATAGTTTGGGAATTTCTTTTCTAATGAAGACCCAATCTGGAATTTGTATAACCTAACAAAGCTATTGACTCAGATTACATTTATTTAAAATTATACCTCCTGCTCTACATTTGGATTCCAGATTGGGTCTGACTCTAAAAATAGATCTGGGCACTTTCACCCACTGTTTTCACTTTCAGATGCTCTGCTGTGGCTTACAGTTTCAGTCTGGTTTCTGGTTCACGCCTGTGGTTCTTTTCATTATTTTTGAATTTTCCTCAAAGCAGTGTGGTTTGATGGTTTGTGTGAACATCTGTTGGTGTTTTGAATGCTTTGGATTTTGCATGTTTAGCATGGGTACGAGTACCAACAATTGTTACATTCATCAGGAATACCAAAATGGAAATTTGTGCTTGTACCCATCATCCAACATTCACCAGAGTTTAGGACATTTTTGGTGTCAGCACATTACCACATCTCACTTTTTTTTTCTTTTTTCCATTAGATATAATTTTGTTTTTTTGTATTTTGCACTGTATTTTCACCATACATTTATTACATTTTTTTAAATAATTTTTTTTTTTCATTTTGTGCTGTATGTCTGCCTTCCAGAGTTCGTTGAGAGTGCATGGGGACAATATTTATGTGAGGCACAGTAATTTAATGTTGGAGGTTGGTACTGGCATCGTCTGATGGCTGAAAATGAGACCTACATGTTTCTGTGTATTCTGACGCCATCAGATCTACAACTGTTACTATACTGTACAAGACTGCTGCCCTCTCGCACTCTCAGGCTCTGCGTGCATGCGTGTGTTCGTGTGTGGATGTTTTTTAATCAAGGCTGTACTCAGTTCCAGCTGTTTTCAGTAATTCTTTTATTGTTGGAAAGTTGAAAACATTTTCGTGCTCATTGTCCTAATTCACATGGCAGCTACTTTGAAGAGCTCAGCTTGGAAATTTCACTGTTTTTGTGATTAAACACAAATGTCACCTAAAGCAGAAAAAAGATCAACATTTCTACATGTGACAAACTCACAAATCATCACCTAATTCTTCCCAGCTCCACTCAGATTTTAGCATCTTTCAGCTCATTAATGTAGTTTGACACCTTAAGTTTGTTGGGTCTCAGCCCATTTTCTCTACCTGTCAGCAACAGATGCTAAAATGAGCTAGAAGAAACTTGAATATTGAACATACATTTCATACAATAGCTATAGTTTTGTGCAATTTTTTCCATTAATTAAAAAAAAAAAAAAATTGTGTTTTTGTTTTCTTCCGAGTTTCAAATTATTTCCAGGGTGGGTTTGCTTATTTCAGTCTAGTTATTCATTTCAGATTTAGTCCTTTGAATTACTATAATATGGGAGTATTTGCCAGGAGTGGATTTAAGATGTTTAAAATAGGCATTACAATACAAACACATTTTGTGTCGGTAGTTGACTCACAGTCTCAATAAAAATCTGCCCCTTACGCTGGTTGTGTTGGCAACTTTGAACGCATAAACAAAGACTTAAACTAAATAAATTTTTTTAACATTTGTATTTAATTTTATTTACTTTCACAAAATATTGATTCATTTTTTTCTTCCCCAAAAGTCTAGTTTTTTTATTTCAGTTCACTAAGATGCTTTTTTCACACCTAGTTTTACTTCTTCGTTTAGTTTTAGTTCACTGTAATAACCTTGGCCCTAATATTTATATTTTAGCTTGTCACTAGATCCAGTGCCAACATGGCATTAAAAGGGTAAATGCAGCTTTAAATGCACTACTGAGATTTTTTGCTACATTTAACAGTTATTTGATCCTCTGTAGGCCTCAGTTATTTGAATTAATCTAATCAGGAGTGTTAGGTGATGGTTATGCTTTTAACTAATGTTCCCCGAAGGATAGCGATGAGAGTAAGAGTGGTCTTTGAAAGGATATGATCCCCAGACTGTGTCCAAATAAATATTTTTAACACTGCAAAACAGCAACATCAACCTCTTTAGACCTTTGTGCATGCACCTTGGAAGTAGGTGAAGTTGTGCCAGAAACCTCCATTCCATAGATGCACAACAGAAATTTGCTCTTCCAGAAAATTTCCCTCACTGAGTGTTTACAATGGCTGCTCTGTGAATAGGACTGATGGTGACTTAAATGCATGCTCTGTGCATGTTGAATGCTGTTTTGTGACTGTTTTTTATCTTGTTGTATTCTCAATTCTTGATTGGTCAGAAAGTTTGATTATTGCCAGGCAGCTGCATCTAACCTGACTAATCCAGCCTCCCTAACACACATGAGGAGCTTTCTTCCTATTTTCTGGCGATTGGCTGCCAATGTCAAGTGATATGTGGTGTGATAACATACTAAAACAACAACACCTTTGTGTGAAGCATGGGGCTGATAGTGATCCATTGCACTAGAGTAGTCTACAAAGTAACCAGTGTTAGCTGAAATGTTAGAGGAGGTTAGAGCAGACAGAATTAGTATTTTTCTCCTCAATATGTGGTGCCAGTGTGTCAGTGTTGGATTACATCCCACTGCCTTCTCAGTACATTTTGACAGATTGTCTAATTTATTTGAATTTAATGGAATTTCTCCATATTTGACTGTAAACAAGGTGAGGAAAAGGTGGAGGTAAACCTGGTGGAAAGATACCCTATCTGTTAAAAAAAAAAACAAACAAACAAAAAAAAACTACTACTAATAATAATAATGATATTAAAGTTTAATGCAAACTAAAAATACGTAATAATAAGTAAGTCACATAGGAAGTCAGGGTAGGACAGCACTACCAGGTCCATGCTCTGCAGCCGGCTGTTCCTGGTCTGTTTTAAGGGAAAACTCCTTACCAAGATGGTGGGCCTTGTTTCACTGCAGCTTGCTTTATATCGAAATAAAGTCTGCGCAAACACACACTTCAGTAATATATAAGTGATAAGCTGGGATGCACCAATTGTGAAATTCTGGGTTGACCAGAATGATACCAGATTTTAAAATAACATTTTTGGCCAACATCTAAACCAATAATTGCAGTAATTTGTTTGGTGTGTCATTATAAAAGGATAACTTAACTGTTTAAATGTGTTTTAGCTCTTCATTGCACTATCTTTGAACATTTAGCCAAAGCAAATTTGATGTGACACAATTTGCTGATAGTCTGATATCAGTCAACAACACCGATATTGGCCGATATATGGGTGCATCCCTAGTGATAAGCCACATGCAAGATTTTATTCAAGACTCTTTAAACAAGGCTCCATTGAGGCACGGCATCCATCTTGTTTCCCTTCATGTTGACAGACCAATTGCTCCTGTGACCACAATTTTTCCCTCCCCATACCTTTCTCCTTTTATCCGTCCCCATTTCTCCCTTCTTTTCCACCTCCCTCTTTTCCTTACTTCTTTTCCCATTACATTTTTCCATCTCTTGATCTTGCTCTCTCTCTTTTGAACTCCCCTTGTACTCTGGCTTTTACTTCCTCTTTGTACCTATATCCTTTAATTTTTCTATTCTTCCTTTGCTACTTATTTATTTCCTATACCTGCCATCCTGTCCTTCTCACATCTCTTACATCCCATGTTTTTATCCCACCATTCTTATCCCTTACCACTCACATTCATCTCATTTACTCTCCGCCTGCCTCTTACCCCACCTTCCCCCCTTTTCCTATCCTTTCCTCCCCCCTCCACCCCCATTAGGACCATGATAAGACCCAAGAAGAGGTTCTGAAACACCAAGCTAGCATTAGCCAGCTAAAACGCTCCTTTATGGAAGCTCCACCTCCCTCTCCTCCTCAGCCCAACCAGTGGGAGAAACGTCTCACCTCCTCTCCTGCTACAACGATACGTTTTCAACAGCAACAAGTGGTATGTCTGTCTGGATGTTTTTGTCTCTGCAAGACACATGAATTGCAGACATTTTAGTTTACAGCATAGTGCAGGTGATAGTGTTATGCAGATGATTTCAGTTGTGTTTTTTGCTGTAAAAACAGTACAGTCTCTGCAGCAAGAAAAACTTGTCATTATTTGTGTTTTGACCTGATTTATAATTCAAAGTTGTCTTTTTGCTTTGGGGCTCAATCTGTATCACGACACCTACTGCTTTCTTTTTATCTCTGATATTTGATTGGGCTTTGGGGATTATGCCAACTTTTGGCCACTTTAGCCATGGTGGTGTTTCCATAGCGTGTTGATTACAGCTCATTCATCACTTGATGATCACTTATGGGTGTTCTTTTGATGAAAACTGATCAAATGTCAACAACTGTTCATTCCTTTTCAGCAGGACTAATTTTACATTGGAGTTTTTATAGCACATGGGTTTTTATTTCATTTCAGTTCTACTAGACTCCACTTTTCTAACCTCTGTCTCTTTCTTGTTTACTCTGTGTAATAGTGGTGTAATGATTCTTGAAATCCACAGTTTTTGTTCATACTTTGGACTACACTTTGGTTCATTCCTTGGTGTTTTTTTGGATCCCTATTAGCTGTAACACAAAGTACAGCTAGTCTTCCAGGGG
>VUQS01014702.1:0-14742 GCA_015108495.1 Heterochromis multidens
ATGTTGAAATTTTCAAAGTTGTTTCAGTTTACACAATAAATGTTCACACTGATGAATCAGATGTTGATTTAAAACTTATTTCACACACTCGCACACACAAATCACTATTGGAGCCCCCTTTGACATGTCCAAGACTTTAATTACCACCAATGCCTCATCCCCCTACTCTTTATTATATGGAAAATAATTAGTTTTTTGTGGGTTTTTTTAATAAATAATTAATAATTCAAATGATTAAACTGGCATTTAAAGGGTTAAAATCCTGAAAATGATTGAATGTTTGATCATTTTGATAAGGGCTCAAGATGATTAAGTGATTTATGAAAAAAAAAAGCAGAAAAAAATATTGATGTATGAGGATTTTATGGCAGATTTTGTGCGTGTACATTTTTGGCCATGAAGGTGTCGAAAGGGTAGTAAATTTGAGGAGGGCACAAGGGTTAAATGTCTTTTCCACACTTGACAATTCAATGTTGATATCTCCCTCAGGATCAAAAATGCTGTTAAAAATGTACTTCACGGGCCTGTAACTCTTAAATACTAAAGTTATTCTACAAAAAAATCACCTGAACCTGAGAGGATTATATGGAAAAACTAAAGATTAATTAACTACCAGTGTAACATTTATTAATAATTGTTATTATAAAGTGTTATCAATAT
The DNA here is from genome assembly GCA_015108495.1 of Heterochromis multidens. Classification (NCBI taxonomy): domain Eukaryota; kingdom Metazoa; phylum Chordata; class Actinopteri; order Cichliformes; family Cichlidae; genus Heterochromis; species Heterochromis multidens. The sequence goes on from VUQS01014702.1 coordinate 661, forward strand.
GTCTTTCGCAGCCTGACTACAGGGGGGTGAGGACAGTGCAGGGCATCGGATGGTGTCGGGAACAAAAAATGCGCGTCGTGCACGACAGCTGATTGTTTTACGACGTCCCGACAGGAAAGACTAACGTCTGAATTTTTTTAAGTCTTCTGTTGGCTTTGTCTCTACAGTTTGATCCAGTGATATCAATATTTCAGTCCTCACCCCGTCACTGACACATAAACATGCTCCATTCCTTATCTTATGAGTCACTTGCTCTTTATCATATATTCCACTCACTTTTTCAGCCATTCCTGTGTTGGTGGGTCTGGTTTGTACCATCTCTTCGTGATGGCTTTTTTACAGGCTGCTAACAAGATTTTAAACAAACATCTGTCCTCTTCTGGCACAATATTTCCTGCCAGATTTCTGAAATACAACACCATACACGACCCAGAGTTTTGACAATAACCAAATGAACACTCTCCCAAAAATGACCAATGCCAGGGCAGAGCAAAAATACATGAGTGGTTTACATTTACTGCTCCACTCTGTCTCCAAAATGGCTGTATTACAATTATATTCCTAATTTGGGGGTGACAAAGAATCTTTTTAACCAAGAATTGTTGGTTAGTTAGTAAATTAGTAGACTGTTGTGTTCTCTTTTTCCCATTTTCTGTTTAACATAAAGTCTTTCATTTCCAGTAGCTGTTGATATAATGTAGATATTACTCTATATTTCTTTGAATTGTAGACTCCTACTGTGGTTCTAATTATGCCATTTTTGTCCAAATTTTCACTGGGCTTTTCTTCCCTCTCATAAAAATCCCTCAGTTGTAAATATCTGAAGTGGTCCTGATTGTAAAATGTAAAATTTTGTTTCATCTCCTGAAAACTCATAAAATTCCCATCTTTTATTACTGTACACAGCGCTGTTATTCAATTTGTTATCCACTGTAGTCCCAGTTCTTCCTCTAAGTTGTATTTTCGTACTATTTTAGACCACAATTTTAGTGTAAAATGGGTTTTTAAAGGTACTACATGCACAAAGTTCATCTTATTATTATTATTATGCTGTCTGTAATTTTAACAGCAGCTATTTTTGCTGCTTTCCGTATGCGTACTTCTTAACAGACCTTAATTACATATACAGTACGCTACAGATGGCTGAGGAAGTAAACTGAAAGAGCAATGTGCATTTTCAGCACATGACTGTAAAATCCTCCAGTGGAGTCTGAGGTCCAGGAGAGGAAGCAGGAAGTGGAGAAAAAGGGGGAAGCAGGTAGAACCAGGTAAGCACAGTAAAACTCCAGGGTATTTCATAGTTCACATCTTTCTCATGCTTTCAGTCTTAACAAGTTTACTGATACGATGAGTCATAATTATTAACTTTGACCCTTTACCACACTGCTGTGTGCGTGGGGTGTGATTCATAGCCACTCATTGTGTGCAGTACACGTCTCGTCATGTCCAGAATGCCCAGGGATTCCCACGCCACGCACCAATGTTATCATGCACAAATATGCTGCAGGTGCGCATTTATATAACAATGACTGTTCTTCTAGAAGACATTCAACAGAGACAGCTCACACGGGGAGGCTTTCCACGCCTCCACACTCAGTGAGAAATCCCAAATTTTCATTCATTCATTCAATTGACTAAAATCAGATTAATTCCCTGGACTTTTCAACCTAATGCTGCACTGTACAGTCAGTAGGATGAGCTGAAATGATCTTGGTGGTGGTTTGGTTTGGGCTGATTTTTAAATATCCACATAGTAACACAAGTGTAAGCCCAAAGTGAACAACCTCAGGCTCTTTGGATCAGAGACACTTGGGAGGATTTTAAACTACAAACAGCCTCCAAGTTTCCAGGTGACATTTTAAAACCCCAGTTTTCTGCAAATCAAAACTCTAAAACATCAGCAAGTCTGACTTTTTCTAAAGATTCTCAGCTGCAGAGCTGATAAATGTTATGCAACAAAAGCAAAGCACAGGGTTAAAGATCTTCCAATCCACCTCAATCAGGCCAAACTGGAATGCCAGGAACTGCCAGCGCTATTCCTTGTTGTTCCACCACTTTTATGTTTTGTTTGGTGTGTTTTTATTATCTTTACTGTAACCAAGAGAAACGTTGAGGTGACAGATCAGGATGCCAAGCATAATATTTGGCACTGTTTTATCTCAGTTCCTTTTACACAGTACCATTTCAGACCTGTGGAAGTACAGTAGAGTCTTTATTGTCTAATCAAACAGAATAGGCCTGATTTTAAAAAATTAAAATGTAATCATTTGAGGAAAAAACTATAGATGCTTTTTTTTTTGTGGCTTTCAGACTACATGATATTTTGTCTCATGATGCTCTCTGTGTTAGATTAGGTGGTTGTATAAATTCATAAAAACTTGCCTTTTTGTGACTGAGAAAAGACAAACTACATGTTGTTCCCCCATGTGATGGCATTGGAAAGGAGGGGCTGGCTAATGATTTCCAGGAAAAGAATGTAAACAGACCAGAGGAGGCCACAGTTGTGCGTTTATGATACTAGATGTCTTGTGTAACTCCATTTCACATTTCCACCTACAGTTGTGGTTGTTCCTGAACATCCTAAACAACATCTAATCTGAGGGTGACAGTCTGGCTTTTTTCCCAGACCTTGGCTACCAAAAGCGTCTGGTCGAGGTGCAACTTGCTAAAACCAAACATTAGTGGGAGTGTATGTATATATTTGTATGTATTATATTTGTGTGGGTTAGAGAAAATACAAAATAAATTCAAACTTGTGCACCCAATTCTTGTTTTTAAAGTAATTAAAGATGTATGCTGTACATCAACAGTTCAAAGAAATCATTAAAAGCCCAAAATTACCCTGACATTCATGCCCATGATCAGTTGATGTAAACTTCTGACCACAGCTGTAACAACCGTTACAGTTTGACTCACAGACGGTATAAAAGATGGACTTTACTTCCAGGTCTCAAAGGTTAAGTCAACTCAGAGGTGCTTTAAACCTGCATTCCTTTTAATGTCCACCAGGGGGGCGATACTGTTGGTTACCAAAAGGTGTCCAGTCCTGTAGAAGTCTGTGGGAAAAGGGCCCTCGGCCTCTGTAAGCACTTTTCTGATGAGTTTATAAGCAGTCAGATCCACCCCTCACTCATCATATCGAGAAAAAGCTCTGCTCAAGGCTTCATAACCAGACTTCACTAACCAGTGTCACGATGGCCACGTCCTTATTAGATACCGTCTAAATCTACACAACTAAGCAGTAGGAAGAAAATAAAAGCCTGGCAGAGCGCTCCATGCTCACACTGTCAACCTCTCAGAAGTGCTGAAACCATCGTGGAAGACTCAAAAAATTCAGATATGTTAGTCTTTTCTGTCGGGATGCTGTAAGAAATCCCAGATGTAGCGTTGGTTTTCCGAGATAAAACAATCAACGTGTTGTGCACAACGCCCTCCGAGACCCTACATTCACCTCAGGCTGCAAAAGACACATTTCTACACTTTGCTGCCCGCCCCCCCGAGAGGAGCCAGAGGTTATAGTGAGGGAGGTCTGTGCATCTTTAAGTGCACAGTCTTAATACTGATATGGTTTTAATCATTGCGATAAACAGTGCTGATGTGCAGAGGTTCATCCCTCTCTTACACAACTATAATGAAATAAAAACAGAGCTTATCAGAGGCTTGATAACATCACGTCACCTTTCTTCCCCCAGGTTTCCCACTGAAAAGTACATTTCAGCCTTAAGGAGGTGATCTAGTGCTGATAAGCTGTGCTGTAATTAGAAAAGCTGAAAAAACACACAGACTGCACAGAGAAATTCAGGAATATCACTTTTTTTTACTTCCTTCTGCGTCTCGGGTGATTGATCAAATGTCTAAAAGCATTTTCAGCTGGGTGGAATTTCTTTGTATTGTTTAAAGTGTTCCCCGTCTCACAATTTCGCATCACACAACACGGCCATGTGTCTGACTTCCAGTCAGCAGAGCTGCACTGGTTTAATCTGACTGGTTTCCAGTCAAAGTTAGTAAGTTCCACTCATTCTAATCATAGCTACACGTTTCAGAATTTAAACTGCAAAAAGCAGCCCAGAGCTTCCTCTCACTGTTGATACACACAGGGACATAACAGAAACTGTAAATGCGTACATTTAAAAACCCATAAGAAGTACGATCTGGCACGTGCACACGTGTAAAAAGCAACTTTGTTTTGTCTGAGTCTCAGCTGTAGTGGAGCTACATTCCTGTCCTCTATTCATCTGCTTTATTGTGGTTCAAACTGAGGTCTGCATTTAAAGCTGATCGCAATCAACAGTACGCACCAGAGTGGGCTCACTCACTCCTTTCAGTTTAGTTTCGGCATTGGCTTCGACTTCTCTAGTACTATTATTATATGGGAGTATTTGTCAGGGGCCACATTTAAGAAGTTCAGATTAAGCATTACTTTGAACCGAGCCACACAGCCAGTGTAGTCCTTGTGCTCATCCAAAGCATGGATAGATGGGGAGGGTTGCATCAGGAAGGACATCCGTCTTTGCCAAATCAGTACACAGATCAGAATAAGTCACACTGGATCGGCGGAGGCCCAAATGGAGGCAGATGAGTTTGCTTCACACTCTCAGTAAACACATGCATCAAAGGTCCGGCATGCAGGAATAAAACTGAAGACATTTCCTTCACATTTCCAATTAGTTTAGTTAGTTTTGAAAATCCACAGTTATGGTTTCAGTTAGTCTTTGAGACCAGTTTTTACTTTTATTTCAGTTGATAAAGATGTTTTTTTTATGCATAGTATCTCTTTAAGTTTTAGTTAACTATAATAGCCTTGGTCTTCATATAAAGCATATACATGCAGTGAACTGTGGGTGTGACTGCGGCTTTCATTGTTTGTGGTTCCTGTAATTTTTCCATTCTCATCTCACAACATTAAAACATTTATGCACTGTAGATCACTTGTAAAACATAGCAAAATATATATGCACAAAGTGCTGCACAGACTCTTTGCACACATGTGCATTTTCATAACAATGCTGCATAACAACATCTGCTAATGCGCTGAGAGCAAAGACCATGAGCTTCCCCATCTAACTGGTCACACAGACGGAACAATAGGAGGTAAAACAAGCCCGGAGTTTCCCCGAGGCCTCCAGAACATCACGTTCAGCCTGTCGTCTGTTTTTAAAGGGAGAGGTCGAAACCTCGTGAAGTCTCGCGGGTTTATCCAGAACTTGGAGTCCTGCCAGTTTATCTGCAGGAGAATGGAGGGAGTGATTTCATTCTTAGTTGCTGAAGGCACCGAGGCAGAGTCTGTGGGAGTTTAATCCACCTTAAAGTAAAAAAAAAAACCTGCAGACACATCACTCAGTATGCTTAAAAATACTTAACAGGATGTCGAGTAGGGTTATTAGTGCAAGCTTGTAACCTTTGACGTCAATGCTTTCAGGAAACTTGTTTTTTCTATGTATGCATTAAAATTAGGATTACATAGAACAAGTAGAAGCTTGTCTAGCATAAAAACAAATGTCAGTGTTATATCAGAGTAAAGCATATCTTTGAGAACAACACTTGACCATGTGGTCAGGATTGGAGGATGTTGGGGAAACTCCGCAGCATGCCTGCTGGTTTGTGCTCATCACACTATGTTACCATATGATAAATGAAGTGAAATCACAGAGCCATCACACTCAAAGTTTTGGAGGAAACTCCTCCACCGCTATCTGCTGCAGTCCCCCTCCCTCGCTCCCTCCTTCAGGTCTGCTGCTTCTGTTGAGCGGTTTAGCAGAGGCATACTAATGAAGGTGCACTCGTGGGAGTTTGCACATGTCTATCAAGAGGAAAATGCATTTATTTGAACTGAACTTTAGGGCATATTAAACATATAAGATATTAAAACTATAAAAATGTGCTTCTAACATCTGGGACACATTTAAGATGGTGCATGGGGCTTTTTTTTTTAGGAGGGAGGATGGTAATGGTTCAAGAAAAACATTAAGAATGATCCAGGATTAAATATACAAGACAGAGAACAGAGAACGTGTCATCAGTATGAGGATTTGCAACAAAAAAAAATCATGCACAAAAGTCAAATCTGTGGGTTGTTTTTCCTTCTAATTAGGCCCCAGTCACTCTCCAAAGTCCATGTTTCTGACTGTATGGTAGTAATTCAGTGAAAATCACTGGTATTTCCTTATTGCTTAGTTAGACTGCAGTATAATAAACTTGACTGCAAACTTAAGCCATGTGGCTCCTTTACAAAAATATATAAATATATCTTAAATGTGTGATGTTTTTTCTCTTAAATTTACCAGTTTAGTCTCAGAGAATATTCAGGATTTTTTCCTTTTAAATATGTGAGGTTTTTTTCTTACATTTACTACTCTAATCCCAGAAAATGTTTGGGTGTTTGTCTCTTAGCATGTGAGTTTTCTCTCCTGAATTTACCACTATAATCTCAGAGAAAATTCTTTTTTTTTCTCTCAAATTTACCACTCTAATCCTAGAAAATTTGGGGGGTTTTGACTCTTAAATATGCATGCTTATTCTCCTTGATCTACCACTTTAATCTCAGAGAATATACAAGTACCTTTTCTTTAAAATTCATGACTTTAATCTGGGAATTTGTGAGATTTTCCTCTGAATATTATTAATCTCCCTGAGCTTCATTGTTCATGTCTATTCTTTTTATTATTATAATTAATTTTAACATACAATGGCCCTTTTCTTGAAGAATGACCATGTCTGCAGATATGGAAGATCTAAAGATATCTACTGTTGATATGTACTGTTTCACCTGAGAGGTGCGAAACTTTTCATTTAATCAATTTGCATGACAAAGAATTGACTTTAAAATGTTGCATGCAAAGTCTAATTCCTTACATAAATAATATATACTTTATCTATAGCAGGCTGAAATGCCTTAAAGGGTGTATGATTTAAGTGCACTAAATGCAGCCTGCAGAAGTATTTTCGCTCTCTCTGTGACAAACTGAGTGGTGCATTTTATATGTGTCTCAACAGAAATCCCCTGTTGGAGCCAGCAATCTGTGTGCCGTGTTATTCTAAGTGACAGTTTTCTGGAAATCCCCCACCTAGCTGTTAGCTCCGCCCTCTTCAGCAGCCACACAGAGGGCATTTACTGCAGCGCAGCCCCGTCGGAAAAACACAACCGAACGCACCTCGGACTATCATGGATCTCCACAGGACCAGTATATTGAACCAAATGGATTACAATCGGGATTCCAAAGAAGGGAAAGCGGTTCAGACGACGGAGGATCGGCTCGACAGCGGTTTGGACTCCCTGAAAGAGGAGGAGTACCAGGCTGTGGCCGCCGAGATCCACCGGCTCCAGCTGGAATGCGAGCCGCCGGAGTACAAGCAGCTCCCCGCTGTAACCCGAGAGCTGTACGACTGGCAGACACAGATCACAGACGACGGAGACACGTAAGTTTGACCCGGAATAAGGTTACCGAGCTGGGATGTTTACAAGTTATTTTCGGGGGGTGCAGAAGTGAAGCCAGGAGCAGGCCCAGCTCGGGTCTTGGAGGTAATTTGATGCCTTTCCTGTGGGGAATGTAGTTCTGCTCCGAGTGAGGCCCGGGCCTAGCTTTAACCCGAGCAGGGGCTTCATTTTTAAGAGGTACACTGCGGCAGTGTTAACAATACACAGAACGAGCGTCCGGTTTTAATAACAGGTTAGCCTGTGGTCAGGCACGGCGCTGCTGGACGTAAACAAAAGGCTATTATCAGCAGGGAATCTATTATGACCGCGGGTCAGATTGGGAAAGTCCCGGGCGCGTCGCCAAGGAATCCGACCGACGCGCGTTCCCGTGAAGCGAAAGAGAGTGAGAAGAAAAATGTGAAAAAAAAACCGACCTTAAATACAGTGAGCGGAGACTTGGGGCGAAGCCCGATTCTGAAAGAGGCGCCTGCTGGTTATTACCGACACTTAACTCAAGGGGAATAACAATAAAGGAGCCCCCGAAACCTTATTTTTATTTTAGAAAAGTTCCTCCGCAGACAAATATAGTTCCTAGTGTTTTCAACGGTCTTACAGCTCGCGGATTAATATAACACTGGTGCAGAGATGAATTAAATAATCAAAGCAGACGGCTGGAACTCTGTGGAACTACTTTTATGTCTGAATTATGCAGTCGAACAAAATAGGTTTTAAAAATTAAAGCGCAGATCCTTAAGTTTAGTTTACAAGTACAAAAGTTTTTACAAAAAATTTTAAAAAGAAAAAATATAGACATAATAATGCAAGTAAAATTCAGTTATAACTTTTTGTCAGTTGTCACCCACCAAGGGTTTTGGCATTCCCCAAAATTAAAATCATTAGGATTGTAATAAAAGTGCATTTTTGTTTATCAGTAAGCCAGAAAGAACAGGAAAATCTGAAAATTTTGCAAGTTATTTATTTCCATGGGAAATCGTTCCCTTCAGGTGTAGCGTACACTTTTCTTCCTGCAGGTTTCTTCAGAGGTGAAACTGTTTTGTAACTGTATCTGATGTAGATGAAAAAGCACAATCGAAGGTGTGTGAAATTTGCTTTCATCTTTGGTTGGTTACTCAAACTGGTTTTCTTTTGTCTCTGCAGGCTGCTCCACTTGGCGATCATCCACGAGGCCAAAGACTTCCTCAAAACCATGATCGACCAGTCTAAAAACACAGACTTCATCAACACACAGAATGACCTGAGACAGGTACGCACGACATGGCTCTTTATTGCCCTACCCCCCTGCATCCACCATCATGGCATTATTAAAATAGCTGCTGACTCAGTAACTCACCTCACTCTTCCCTCTCCAGACTCCTCTCCACTTGGCGGTAATAACAAAACAGCCGGAGGTGTGTCTCAGCCTCCTGGTGTCCGGCTGTGACCCCACGCTGGTGGACAACAACGGGGACACCCCTCTACACATTGCCTGTCGCCACGGTAACCTACACTGCTTCAGCGTCATCACACAGAACAGCCAGCCAGAGCACCTACACACGGCGATGGCTGCCTGCAACTATAATGGTAAGCGATGTTTTCCCCGCTTCAGACACGCATAGATTTTAGTTTTAGGATCTGTTTGCTGCCCATTAATCCCGAGTACTGTAGTTCAGGAGGAAGGAGACATTTAAAAATATTCAAAATATGATTAAAAACACCAGCAAATTTTGGCATTTATCAGTTGTGTCACATCGATTTCTAATGATTTTTGTTCTGGTTTTAAAAAAAAAAAAAAAAAGCAGGGGGGGTAAATAAACAACATAAACAAAGTAAACAAACCAAAAAAAAAAGACGTTGATATCCATGCATATCCTTCAGAACCCACACCCAGCAGTTTTTATTAGTTATTAAGAGTAAAAACTAATATGGAAAGAATATTTCTGTTGCAGTCCCTCTCTGGAGTCAGCTTTTAAAACTCTTCCTTTTCTATGTTGCGCAGGTCAAAACTGCCTCCACTTGGCCTCAGTGCAGGGTTTCCTCTCACTGGTGGAGAGAATGGTGGATCTGGGAGCTGACATTAATGCAAAGGTAACTCGCACCTGTGTTTATTTGACAAAAGAATGTAATATGTATGTATTTACACTCTGTGCTAATGAAGCGCTTTGTCTCCTCGTTGTCGTACAGGAGCAGCATAATGGCCGCGGCGCGCTCCACCTGGCCGTGGACCAGCAGAACGTCTCTTTGGTCAAACTGCTGCTGAAAAAAGGAGCAGACCCAAACCTCCTGAGCTCCGGAGGCCACAGCCCCTTCCACCTCACCATTGGTTTGGATAACTGGGAAATCAGCAAAGAGCTGTTCCCGGTGACCCATCCTCACCTGAGGGAGCTCCCCGACAGCGACTTAGACGACAGCGATGAAGAGGAGTGCGTGGACTCTGACGATGAGGTGTGTTTCGAAATCGCAGAGGTTCTGCATCACATGAATGAAATGTATCATTAGGGGTGGGGAAAAAAAAAAATCCTGCTTGGCATGTAACCAGTTTCCTGTCCTCCCACGTGTCTGCAGGTGAATTACGATGACATTCAGTGGAATGGACATTAGCAGGAAACGAGAGAGCAGGGGAAGTTACAGAGACAGGAGGTTGTGACGATGAAGGACGGACGGATGGGCGGCCCGGCACGTTTATTACTTCTGCTGTGACGTGCCCGCAGGATGACAACGACGGGGTGGGTGATGTGGCGAGATGACGTGACCGCTTTCAGGCAGCTGAGCAGAAAGAGTTAATCAGAGACTGACGGCGAACGCATGATCGCATGTGACACAATGACGGGACGGATCGCTTGTATTCTGTGGATGTCCATACATACATAGAGATGTTCCTCTAACAGCTCTGCTGTATGATAGTGTAAATGCTGTGTATACAAAGATGTATTTTTTATGGAAGCTGTGAATGTGTACAGTTGAGCAGGTTGTATATGTGAGACAGCAAATGGATCCAGCACACTCCAGTTAAATTAAAACACTCATATTTAACATGAAAGCCTCCTGTGTGACCATGTTATTTGTTGGCATGGGAATATTTTTACACATGAACATCAGAAACAGTCGTATCCGGCGTATAATCATAATCAGCAGCGCCTGACAGTCATAAAAGGCTGCAATTACACGGGAAATGAATGTAACCATGTGCCTTCTTGCTGCCGTCACTGTGTCTGCTCATATAAACGCTTCCATCAAAGCGTGACAGCTCAGTTTCACTCCCGACCGGCCGCTTTTTTTATTTTCATATAATGCAGGAAAGAGCTGATAACTCCTTTTCACTGAATGAGGAACTGGCAGTCAATTGAGCTGTGAGTTCCTCCTCTCAGATGTGTGTGTGTGTAGAATAGAGATAAGAGGCTTTGGGAAATTTTCTGTGAATGCGTGTGTTTGTGTTGAACGAGGTCAATTGCTCAGTCATTTAAATCAGGAAGTTTTTCTGGAGGGTGTGGCTAAGAGGGAAGGGACAGGAAATTCCCAGGAACAGAACATTTCAGCTGTTGGCAACATTCCTGCTTGTCATCCACCTCCCAAAGAACAGGAGCAACAGGATGCTGAAGTCAAGTGACAGAAGATGGGAAGGAAGGGAGCAGAAAGTAAAATAACAATCTACTGTCATTAAATTACTGCAGAATTGTGTTTAAATCTTAAAAAGAATACTTCTGCCGACATAAATATTTTCCCTCCAGTATTCAGAAGAAGAGGTTAACTAGAGTTCAAGCACCAATCACACCAAAACAACCTAAATTTAAGACTATCTTTTCCATGCCACTTTAAATTAAAGACAACCAGGAGTTTTTAAATAAGATGGCACAGAGAGCTCACAAAATTAAATCAGAATACTGGATCAGAGTGCAGCCCTGCACCTTCATACAGCTGCACAAGAATCTAAACATTGTTTTCTACTGAATAACTAATGCAAAGAGTTAAAATGAGTATTTAGGCTTTTAAGGAAAGTCACAATCTTACTCAGCAGTACGTCTTTTTTTGGTGGCTCGTGTCTGTCTTAAAAAGACAAGAACGCCATTCAGCACAGGAGACATCTGGAGACAGAAACAGGGTCGATGTGTTACCACTTAACAAGGAGACTGAACTGGACAAGTACAGTTTAATGTACTTTAAGTCTACCCAGCAGTAGAGAAGTCTTTAAAATCAGCATTAAAGCGATACACACATTAATGAATCAATGAAAGTATACTTTGAGTAAAAGTAATGTTGATTATAAAGAACTGTATTCTGCAAGGTAGCCTCATCTGTAACAATGCAGCATAAAATATTAGTATATTTCTATCTTTAAACCACAGCTTTTAAATAAATGGCATGGAGCACAAAGTAGAATAGTAAAAAGAAAGCTTCATAACAGAAAGTCTTAAATAAAGTACATTAAAACTGTACTCGTCCAATTCGATCTTGTTAAGTGATAACAAATCGACCCCGTTTCTGTCTCCTGCACTGGACGAGGTTCTTGTTTTTTTAAGATAAACACGAGCCACCAAAAACCATTCAGTCGTCTTCCTCTGCCTCTTCAGCTTTTTCACATGTAGCACATCTTTAAGGTACGTTTTTCACAGTGTAAACTACAGTTCATGGGCTCACGGTGTCCCAGAAACCAAATATTTGAATGCATCAGAAAAAAAAGAGAAAGGATTTCAGTGTGGACATTAAGCTAAGAATCTGGAATATCTGGTGGATGGAAGTAACCATAGTTCTGTAGGGGGTAGCACATCATCACATGTCGACTAGCCTAACTTCACTAACCCTCCAAACATTGTTTGTATTTAGTTTTTTGTCTTTGTTTAGGTCTTAAGTTATTGCTGTACGCTGTAGAAATACTTGAGCAGAACATGATCTCTCTCTTTCATGGATTCCTTTATTGTAACACCTGAAGGGTCGGCACCAGACCTTAAGAACTGGACAGCAACCAACTTTGACTTTGAGGGCTGATGAATGACCTCTTTCTAGTTTCAAAGTGACATGAGGGGTACTTCCCAAAGTCTGACCTGCATAGGCCCATCCACTCAGTGTCCTCAGTCATGCTGCAGAAGCACTAAACTACTGTAAACTGAATAATTAAATTAAGCCCGCACTGCAATAACTTATCAATAATACGGGTGTTTTAAGTTTTTCATTACCAAACTGTATGAATTAATATTTAAGGTAGTATATCAGTAGAATTCAGCTGAGGGGGCACAGTGATGGTCCATAACGCTGACGTTGGACATCTGGGAGAACTCAAAGACCTTAGACGTCTTTAACTCTAAATGACACCTCAGTGCTTGTTTGCTTTGGACCCAGAAATGGCTGATTATCAGACTTAACACGCAGACGGCACTGGGCATTATAAGCGTGAGGGTACTCTAGTCCAATGGTGCTGGTGTGAGTGGGCGGTGCCACCCAATGTCCACCCTCTGGACACAGCCCTGTCCACAGCCCCTGCTGGGAGAATCAAGTCGGGATATGTGCAAAGTTATCCTTTCTTGCATGTAACATCAGCAGGCGATAGATCGCTACGGGAGCATTTCCAGTACGGGAAATAAACAGCTTGAGTGCACGAGTCAGGTCACATGGCACTAAAGCTGCTCGATTATGGAAAAAATTATGATCAAAATTAGTTTGCCGAATACTGAGATCATGATTATTTTAAATAATTTCCCCCAGACATCCGGAAAATAGTGGATTCATTAAACTTTAAAAAATAAGAAAATTTAGAAAGGAGAAGGATGCGCTTTAAGGCAAAATGAAAAGTTAATACAAAACAGAATGCGGCACAATAATCGTTCGCATTAAGTGCGCAGCTCACTAGCTGTGAATTTACCCTAAATTACCTGTGCTGTTCCCTCATGGGTGCAGCTGGACATCGCACAGGCTTTGTGTTGGGGAGCTGGCAAGATTAAGATCATTTACCGTCCAAGCTGACTGCATCAGACATTTGCACTCTCACATCTGTGTTGGGTAATTTCGAGAAAAGCGAAGAGCCGTGGCAAAGAGCAAAACCTGAACCCCGTCAGACAGGAATGAATGTGCACAGAGAAGCAAACAGGGTTAAATAAAAAGTGTGTGTTTAATAGAAGTGTGGAAATGTACAGCAGCTGCAGCAGAGGGCAGGCAGATCAAAACACTGACTCTCTAGTGACCTGAGCAGATTTAAACAGGGGTGTGACAATGACTGCTGCTATAGGAGAATTCCCACAGCTGTTCCCTGGGTTATCATAGAGTACAGAGCATAAACTTGATCCTGAAACTGAAGACAGTGCAGAGGGGAGGCCTAAAAGTTGAAGAAAAGAGACACACATGTAGTGGCAGCCCTGAGTAAAGATGGTCAGGAAGCACTGCAGAGCACAGTGAAGCTACAGGACCACTGAGTCCACATTTCAGAGGTATTGTGCTGTAGTTGTAGTGTTACCACACCTCCATCTTCCAATCTGCTCATGTCACACTTATTAGGTGAAGTCATTCAGGCTGAGCTGCTGCGCTGCGACTTGCGGCTGTCTGTCAACATTCATCACCACGTCACACTTATGTGTCATGTAAGGGACTGATCTGAATGTCCCGTCCATGATCTGAGACATTTAGCAGCTGGCTGCAGAAGGAAAACACAGGAGGGGTCGGTACGTAGATGATATCATGTCCTA
>VUQS01014711.1:1893-15662 GCA_015108495.1 Heterochromis multidens
ACAGACAGGAGTGCGGAGTTCAGATTGGCGCGTTCACGCTGCTTCACTCTCCCTCACACACACACACACACACACAGGACAACGCTGCACAGTGTACCTCCTCCCAGTCTGAGTGTGCATCACAGGTAACCCAAGCCACGATACAGTAAAGTTTCTGTAATAGCCTCTATCACTGGAATGTCACCACAGACGAGGCTACTGAGATGTTTGTAACCCCATAATTGTGTGCTAGACCCTAAAAACTAACTCACGTTTGAATGTTAAATCCTAAAACTGCTAATGAGACACTGACCAACGATTAGATTTGTGTCTACTTAAACTCTACTAATTTTAAATAAAATAATTGCGTGCATGTCTGTGTGTGCAGCCCATTTTTATTACTCATATTGTGGGGGCGATAGTGTTAGGGCCAGCCCCCAGGAAGTGAAGTGAAAAAAATCTTACACTCCTTGCAGAGAGCTAGGTGTGAAGATTGATCTCCGGTCTGCACTGTTACAGTAAAGTACAGATCTAAAAGTAAAGAAGGAATATGTAATTGTAAGTAAAATGCTAAATGGCTTAAGTGCTCTGACAGACTAAATAAATTTGTTAATTAGTGAACTTAGGAGAAGGTTATCAGCTGCTAGCCATATCACAGTATTGAGTGCTATTTTAGTACCAATATTCTCATCTACCTCACAGGAAGAAAGCTTAATGAACAGCTTAAGCCCAGAAATAGCATTGTGGCCTGAAAGTAACATCAAGTTTTAAAGCAGTCCAATTGATGAAACAGTTTTTCTCTATAGTCATTACCCCTCAACAAAATTTTGGAAATCACTACATGCTTATTTCTATACATAGCCTCTAGTTATTATTAATCTCTGGCTCTCTTCCACAGCATGTCTTTGTCTTCCTCCCCTCACCCCCAGCCGGTCGCGGCAAATGGCTACCCCTCCCTGAGCCTGGTTCTGCCGGAGGTTTCTTCCTGTTAAAAAGGAGTTTTTCCTTCCCACTGTCGCCAAGTGCTTGCTCATTGGGGGGTCGTCTGATTGTTGGGATTTTTTCTGGGTCTTTACCTTACAATATAAAGCACCTTGAGGCGACTTTTGTTGTGATTTGGCGCTATATAAATAAAATTGAATTGAATTGAATTAATCAGCTAGGAAAAATCAGTGGTTGCTCTGTGACTGCACTGAATTTTTTTGTTGCCAGCAGCCAATTGCAAGTAGATGTGGCGACAGATGGTTGAGCATACAACACCCTCAACCTCTGGGCACTGATTGCCAACACGTTGCAATCAATCTGAGTCAATCTGTGCTGATCAGAGCAACTCGTCTGCAATGTATCTCTTTGCAGCAGAGAACTTGACTCAAATTATTGCCAACTGGTTGTATTCTGGTTATATTCCTTTATTCTGCCATTTTGCAATTAAATTGCCATCCTGTGTATTTAGACAGCAACAGATTTGCAATTTTTACTGATTTATCACAGTCACTTGTCATATTATCACAAAAGATTGCATGTAATTGCTAACTTAACACTATTCAATTGCAAACTGATAGACTGACTTTCCATCACCATCATGATGGACTAAAGTCACTTTAAAGATGGCAACTGACTGCAAGTGGTTGCAGACCTGGTCCCTGTCTTCAAAGCAGTCACTTCAAAGGCAACAAGATCACAAGTTCATTGCACACAGTTGCAATCATTTTTGTCATATCGCAGTCTCCAATTATTGTTTTTCCTAGTGTAACTGTAGCATAAGGTGAAAGACTTGTTGAGCTGGCCAAAGAGGCCAAATAAAATAGGTAAATGCACATTTAAATCAAACCCAAGGTCACAGAGTAGCTATCCAAATACCAAAAGACATTTGTCACTCGTCTGTTTCATCTCACTGTTTGTACTGGACAGGAAAAACTACTCTGGCCCAAGAAGCAAGCACAGATCACCAGTGCGTACCCTCCATCTCCCACAGCTGTAGATCATCATTTATTGAAGTGCCATGCGTCGCACTGCAATTTCCCCCTTCCTAGCATTACAAAGAGGTTCATCAACTGCATTTTTGTCATATTTGTCTCCTTTTTGTGCCAGGCTGGCTTATAATCAAATGACCTATTTATTCCAGTCCATAAATAATTTCAGTCGGAAATAGAATCCGACAGGCAATGAGGGGGAACATTGTATATTTCTCCAAATGTTCTCACCGCCTTTGCTCCCTGTCTCCTTCTCTCTTCTTCTTCTTCTCTCAATGGAATAGGGGCGTATTATCTAAGAAGCAGCCCTGCGCCAATGGTGTTAGCTATTTTTCATACCGCACATGGAGCTCCATCTGAGGAGATTTATGCTGTTGGATCTGATTTGGTACAGCATCCCATATCTGTTCGGTAGGTGGTCCCGAAAGCCACAGTGGGCTCTGTGAAACCTCTGATCCCAACTTCATCCTTCCAAATAATCTCACAGAAAAAAAAAAAAAATCTAGGAAGTGAGAAGGCAGTAAGATTAAGCAAATGTTGCCAAGGAAAGACTGAACAAACTGTGAGCTTAAAGCTAAAGTTTTTGATGTAACTTTACTTAGATTTAAGTGCTGAAATCAACAATGTGTGGGTTTCATGTTAAAAGGTATCAAAGCCAGATTTACTGTAAAGAATCGAATCTGTTTGGGGTAAAAACAAAAAGTCATCACATTGTACACCCATCAGCCACTTTGTTAGGGACATCTCTTCAGCTGTTTTTTAACACAAATGTCTAATCATGTCGACATTGTCAAGGTGACTTGTCGAAGTTCAAACTGAGCATAAGAAAGGGGAAGAAAGGCGATTTAAGTGACTTTGAATGTGACATGGTTGTTGGTGCCAGACGAGCTGATCTGAGTATTTCAGAAAGTGCTGATCTGCTGGAATTTTTCCACACATCCATCTCTAGAGTTTACAGAAAATGGTCCAAAAAAGAGAAAGTGAGCGGCAGTTCTCTCTGGATGAAAATGCTTTGCTGATGTCAGAGGTCAGATCAGAGGACTGCTTTGAGGTGATAGGAAGGTAACAGTAACTCAAATAACCACTCGTTAAAAACAAGGTATGCAGAAGAGCATTTCTGAGTGCCCAGCACCTCAAACCTTGAAGCAGATGGGCTACACTGGGTGCCACTCCTCTCAGCTAAGAACAGGAAACTGAGGCTACAATTCACACAGGCTCACCAAAATGGGACAATAGAAGACGGAAAAATGTTGCCTGATATGATGAATCTCGATTTCTACTTCAAAATTTGGATGGTAGGGTCAGAATTTGGCATAAATAACATGAAAGCATGGATCCATCCTGTCCTCTATCAATGGTTCAGGCTGCTGGTGGTGGTGTAATGGTGTGGGTTAGATATTTTCATGGCAGACTTTGGGTCCCTTAGTACCAATTGAGCATTGTTTAAACACTACAGTCTACCTAAGTATTGTTGCTGACCACATCCCTTTATGACCACAGTGTGCCCGTCTTCTGATGGCTGCTTCCAGCAGAATAACGTGCCATGTCACAAAGCTCATATCATCTCAAACTGGTTTCTTGAACAATGACTTCACTGTACACTAAAGAGATTCTGTTGCTCTGTTGCACCATGAGCATTTTCTTTTTACTTTATTTTTTCTTTCCATTGTTTTGCCTCCTCCTACACTCTGTAAAGCAGTTTGTCCTTGGGGATGGGAGTTGCCAACACTTAATAATGCACACTGCTATACATTGCAACTGCACAAACACACAAAAAATAAAAACACATCACTGTGCTTAAAGTGCTTAGAGTCATCCCACCAGCAAATTGTTAACTGATGATAGTATTAGTGTAGGGTCTGTATTATTGTAGGGTCTTTACCTTACAATATAAAGTGCCTTGAGGCGACTGTTGTGATATAAATAAATTGAATTGAAAAAATTGATACTCTGGACTTTTTCACCCAAACATTACAGAGTGCCTTAAATCTTAACCCTTAGTTCAAACACATCATAGAACAACAAAGACTCTTCAGCACCACCATACAGATTTGGCACTCTAAGGATATATACAGGTACCGGGCCAACACTTTCATTTAGCAAATTTATTTAATGTGGATGAACATGAAAGATGGCACACTAAGTACCATTCTCACAGATATTGTTTTTGTTTCACCATTATGAGTTGATTGTTAGTTTCTCGTTTCAGTGCTGAGGTCTAAAATCTCTCCAGTCCAAGAGAAAAAGATAAGCACAGAAAGGAGTGTGAAGACTGTAGGAAGCTGTTAGTTCTCTGTGTTTTTAGAAATGGCAACTGTTCTGTTTAATTACTTAATGTTAACATTAAGTAACTTAACATTACTGCTACTACTTTACTTCTTGTCTTTGTCTTTTCTTCTTTTCAAATCCCTACAGTATTTTTCTACTACATGAAACAAACTTAGCACACATAATTACTGAAAACAGAACATCACAGTACAACCAAAAGCTGATAGTCAGAATTAATAATCACAGATTAGTCGCTATCTTGATATCTTTTAGCGATGAAAAAGTAGCATGAAATTTTCAGTTCCATAACATATTGTTTTAGACATCCATCTTGTCCTTTACCCTGTTTCTAACTTAAATATTTGAAATATTCGCATCTCCCAGCAGGGTGTATATGTGTGCATGTGCGTGATAGAATGAGGTCAGATGAGCTTTAGTTTGTATCTAAATCGCTAGCTTTGATGCTGGAGGTGTGCATGTCTATGTGTGCATGCATTCGTGAATCTGCACTTCTATGTGCGTGCATTGTGTCTGCAATTGTGTCATTTATAATCTTTTCAGAAGTGTGTGCACAGCTGAAATGTTTTTAGCCAGAAAACTTATTTTTAAAAAAGAGCAATTAATATGCGGCTTTCCTGCACCCCAATACATGTTGGTTTGAGGTATGTGTGAATATCCACCCCACATGATGAAGTTCATCTTGGTCCTCTCGAAACATGTTGTCCTTTGTTGTCTTGCTAGCTGCCAGCTTGCCATCTGTATCTGTTAAAATGTTCAGGTGATGACAATTTGTTATGGGATGTCATAGAAAGGTCAGACCTCTCATACACACTTAGTAGTTTACTGCAGAAAAGGTCAGCAGTGCATCAAGGGTGAGGGACAGACAGAGCGAGTCAGACATACACAAACAAAACTGCAAAAAGAGCTAAAAGGATTTGTGCATTGTGTGGGGGGTGAGTGAAAGGGCTGTAGGGTTTTTACCTTACGATATAAAGCGCCTTGAGGCGACTTTTGTTGTGATTTGGCGCTATATAAATAAAATTGAATTGAATTGAATTGAATTGAAAACATTACATTATTAAAGAAAAAAATCACAAATTATACAATTATGCACAAAAATACTGTCACATGTATAAACCAATCATTAGAAATGCTTAGGTTCATAAATAGTTTAAATTATTCTGGGTATTATCTCTTTGAATTAACTGTTACCCTCAATACAGCTTTTGTATAGTAATTTTCATGCGGCTGCATCAGCGTTTGAGTAAGAGTGTAGGCCTAAATATTACATCACACAAAGAAATTCACTGGTAGGCTCCTACTCATACTTTAAAGGATGAGACTTAATGCAGCACCTCAACAAGTAAAAATGAAAATGAATCCTTCTAGGACCTGCTTTGATTTTTTTTTTTTTTTTTTTTTGAAGTCTTAGCTGATTCAAAAGTAAGCTTTAAATTACCTTCTCTTAGATAATGGTGCTTTGTGTGTTAATATTTCCCTTTCATTAAATGAATCAAGTTAGAGAGTTCTTTTTTAATTAATGTGTTTAATTTTGTCACTTTTACTCCTGATTTTATGATAATAGTTTACTGTACCATAACCTGGATACATTTTTGTTTGTTTGGTTTAATTCTTGCAATTTAGTTTTTGCACAGCTCCACTTTCTTATAATTACTTTCTTAATATACTGACACAGATTCCAAAATTCTTAAAAAAACAAACATTGTATTGTCATTTTTGTCACACAATGAGTAAATGGTACACAAGAGTGAACACTCTAACCAAAGATCGATGTGGATAGGACTACACCTAGTGGAGAAAATGTAGATGTACACACACAAGATACTTCCAAGACTATAAAAATGGGTCATGCGTTCAATAATATATGGTTATTTAAAAAAAAGTACAACAAAAGAATTTAGTAATACCTTTTGAAACTGAAAAGAATATCTATTACAATATAATCCAACTAGACTGCACAATAACATGTATGGAGAATCCCCTTGTGGTAAAGGTTGATGCAAAAACAACTTTTTAGGAAATGCTTTTAAAATGCAGCCAAAAAGAAATAATAACCATGTCTAGAAAACAACATTTGTAAGCACCTTTTCTGCACTAATGATAATATATTTCAACTAAACACGTCTTACTGAATTATTTTTTTTAATGACTGTCATGACTAAACTTAGAAAAATCTTAAAAATACAGCCAGTACCATCCCTATGCTGAATCTCACAGCCTAACTTCTGTGGAAAGGACTGTTTTTGGTCTGCTGGCACCAAATAAATGTAAATGTTGACTCTGAGTGACTGACGCGTCATTCCCCTCTGGTTTCTGGTATTTACACACACACACACACACACACACACAAAAGAAATCTATGAAAGAAAGTCTTGTTCACTTTTCATGACGGATTCTGAGCCCTGAAACAGTCACACATTCAGGCGAATGACACTGCTGCAGGTAAAACTCACTTTCTAGCACATTTTAATGAAACATTACAGTATTTCCTTACATACATATAGATCTGACAGCAAAGCAGTTAGTATAAATGTATGTCTTTCTTCTAAAACATTTTCTTTATTCAAAATTTCACAGACATGAAGTTTGTGATCCTGTTTGCTGTTTTGAGTGGTAAGTTTTATCTTGTTTTTGAATGAAACTACATGTGTTGGTGATTTAAAGTCATGAAATATAGTTTTAAAGTTTACAGTTTACATTTTTAAAGATGTAGTGTGGAACACTTCATTTGGATTCACACGACGTTTGCATTTTCTTTATCAACCACTGAAAAAGTGGGGGGGGACCTATCAGACCTCCATTTATGTCAATTTTGATCAGATTTTTACATACATGCGCTCAACACCTACATTATTTAGATGTTAAAGAATAGTTTCATTTTTTTTTAATGAAAACTTACTTACCGTGGAAGTGTTTTTCTTTTTTCTAAAAAACAAAACAAAAACAAAAACAAATGCTTTTAATTATGTTTTTAGGGGTTTTTGCTGCCCCTTTCCTGAAGGAAGAGGAGGCTAAGCGATTCGTGAGACTGAAGAGACAGTCAGGATATTGGGATCCACACCATTCTCAGAACCAATGGGGTTACACCGTTCAGGAACAGGTAGCTATCCATGATATGGTCTATGCATATAGAATGAGTCACTTTGAGAATAAATTCTTGTGATGGTTTGTTCCTTAGGCTAATGAGTATTGGACAGCCATTCGAACAGATGCTCAGTATTACATGGACATGAGCAACCTGATGTTTGACCGTTCTGTGGCCACGTGAGTGACATAACTGTTATTCACTGTTAAATGAAATTTGAATGTTTTAGTGTGACAACTTCTTCCAACTTCTACCAAGGTGTTACATTAACATTTGATATGTCTGCTCATCAAGTACATTACTTAGTAATTTTAAATCAAACATGTTTACAAAGAAAACAACAATGGTTACCGTTTTAATGGCCAATTTGCCCAAACTGAAGCATGTGACTTTAATGAGTACTAGAACTTGTTTTTAATATTTTTAATGATACTTTTGGTGATAAAACCTTAAAGTAAATTTTCAATATAATGTTTTGTAATTTTGTTTTACTTTACAGTGAAAACAACAGGATGTATATGGAGATGCTGCGCAATGCACGCGCCCACCTGGACAGCCTGACGGGTCGTAACGGGTAGAAAAGAAAAAAAAACAAAAAAAACGAAGACTGGGGACAAAAATAAAAACTAATTAAATCTGAAACATTTAACAAAAAGTGACTTACAGGTTGATAAAGGATGTTTTTGATTATGTTCTGCATTCAGAGCCTCAATAATGAACTATTGTTTTTTATGAAAGAGCGTATTAGTTTTAGTATTCAAACACTATACACTTATCTGTTATGAATACACCATTTGGACAGTAAATGTTGGATTTAAATTAATTTGCCTGCTTTTTTACTCAAATTAAGATTCTCATATATTATGAAATGTGCCCATTATTTCCTGTGTCAGCATGGGAAACAATGTTGAACATTGTGTAAATTTGAACAATGTCAAATTTATGACTGCGTGGATTATTTTAGAAAAATGATGCAAGCATTTCATTTAATAAAATCAAAGCAAATTAAAGTGAACTTTCTTCAGTCTTTTATGATTGTCATTGTATGGTAATCAAATGATTGTATGCCATTAATAAAAACGTATTCAACAGTGGAATGAGGAATCAAACAAAAGGAGATTTCTCAGGTTTACCACCAGGTGGTGCTGCTAGATGCAGATTTCACTTCACAGATTTGAGCGAAACACTATATCATTAAAACGTTCCTATTTTAGGGTCTATGTTACACCATTGTTGACATTACAGTGACTTAAATTTTGCACATGACATTATGAGCAAATACAATTTTTATTGAATGGAGCACGTGTAAAAACAGCATTAATAGTAACTCAAACAGACGTGTATTCAAACCAACTTTATTAGTACGATTAGGTACATTGAAACAATAAAAATAATAAACTTTCAAGGGTTGATTTCATTCATTCATTACACTTTGTTACTTTAAATGTATTCTTTATCTGGTGTGACAAAAATGTATCTGAGAAGGATGACACAGATGAGAAATCAGTAAATGAAACATAAATAAACAAAGAACATTAAATAAAGAACAGCACAAATTTGATTGAGCTTCAGTGCAGTGATACTCAACCTACAGCCGCAGGGCCAAATCAGGGCCACCAAAGGGTATTTGCTCCCCGCCCCCAGTTGATTAAAGAGATTCCAGCTCTACTTAATGTATAAACACTTTTAAATGTAACCAAAAGTTCAAAGATTGCTGGTACCTTTACAGAAATAATTTTTCTTACTATTTACTACAAAAAGTAGTTACAGCAAAAGGTGTTTTGTGCTCCAGGAAAGCAATCATTATAGTGACAATATATACATACTGTATATATGTTGAAGTAATAGCTTTGACAAATTTGTTTTGCAGGCAGTTGAAAAAAAAAATGCCACATTTCAAGAAAACAATATTAAATTAAAGGTGGTGTTGGTTAGAAACTTAAACAATAAGGCAACAAGAGCACTCAGAGAGCGCAACTCCCCTCAAAGGGCAACTTAAGATTTTAAGATATATTCATGAAGGGTGTGATTTTGCGAAACTGTATGGCGTCATTGTGATGTCGTAGGGTGTCACACTGAAAAAATAAAAAGTGTGTTGTACAGCTCTCTCCATGCCTTTTCATATGATATATTATACTCTATATGGTTTCTTGAAATTTTTTTAAAGGTCAACTTTGACCTTGGGCGCTAACAATGAAGGTCAAGGTCAAATGCTTAACCAACCTAGGTAGTCATGTCCCCCAAGGCCTAGTATATTGTTGTGAAGTTTGAAAACAATCCATAAAAAATTGTGGGGAATATAAAGTTTTTACTGATTTTCACATTTGGTGTGACCTTGTCCTTAACCTTGATCCAATTGTCACCAAAATTAAATCAGCTCGAGCTGTTATTGGTATCTACCATCACACAAAATTTGAGAATGATATCTTGAAAACTGTGGACACTAGACTGTTAACAAACAGACAGACAAACAAACGGAACCGATTACATACTCCCTCCCTTCGAGGGGAGAATTATTGGGTTTTACTTTGATCTAGTATAGTGATAGCTAAATACCATTTTGTGTGCAGTTTGAAGTTTGAAGTTTTTATGGTTTTTTTTATTTTGGCAATTTGCAAGCTGAAAATTGACACAGGTGGGATTACTGATTACTGAGACTGTTGTATTTACCTACAAACAGAGTGTTATGCCAACATAATAACTTGAAACGTGTTATGATATTGACAAAAACAGACATACTGACTTGATGACTTATTGGCATACACATTTTACACAGTGCTTTAACAGAAAGAGTCAGATAGTCAACAAACTTCTGCAAAAAGCATCTGCAGTGGCCTCTTCTTGCTCAGTGGTAAAATGTTTAATAAATTCTTTGAAGGCAGATTATCAGTTGCCTGTGAAAGAGCTTGGTTAATGTAACTGCTCTGAAGCTTGTTCCTCACTTGGAGTTGGAGGAGGGATTTTCATGAACATCTGCAGAGCTGGAGTGAAGATAAGGATGGTTCCCAGTACTGAGACAGTGAGGAAAGCCCAAAGGAAGATTCTGTCTAACACCTGAGCCACAAACTTCCAGTCTTGTACCACCTGCGAGAAAAGGCAGAAATAAGACATGGGGTTACAGAAACATTATGCATAATATACACATCAAGCTCTTAATCTGTTAAAAGTATTAATGTTTATTGATAAATACTTTGCACACCTCACGGATGAAGTGCTCTTTACGGATATGTCTGCTGATGTAGCGCACTGAAGAGATGGCTTTCTCCAACATAGCAGCCCAGACCTCTTCGTCCTTCCCATCAGAAGTCGTTTGCGCACCGCTGTTTGTCCTCTGGCCTCTCCGACCTCCAGAGCGAGACTTCAGCTCAGGGCTTTCAGGAGCCAGCTCTGGGTAGTGGTAGCGGTCAGTGTGCCCTCGCATGCACAGCAATCTGGGCAGTTTCTGAAGGAAGAGGTTTCGAACCCATGGCGACATTGGGTGGTAAGTGGCTGAGGAGCGGTGGTGCACATTGATGACAAAGACAGTGACAATGATGGAGAGGGTGACAAAAATCATGATGAAGAGCAGGTACTCTCCGATCAGGGGTATGACCTTAGAGGAGGAGGGTATAATCTCTTCAATGACCAGGAGGAACACAGTAAGTGACACTAGGACAGAGGTAGAAAGTGAAAGCTTTTCTCCTTCATCTGAGGGGAGGTAAAAGACCAGGACAGTCAGAAAGGATAAACCCAAACAAGGGATGATTAGAAACAGCGTGTAGAACAAGGGCAACCTCTTGAGAATGAAGGAGTATGTGATGAAGGGATAGGATAACAGGCCATCTTTTCTGTTTCCTTTGGCACCAGTGGCACTGAGTATCTCCCACTCCCCGTTATCAAAGAAGTCTTTCCGATCAACCTGATTGTCCATGAGAACCAAGTCCACCATGCTGCCATCATAGGTCCAGGACCCAAACTTCATGGAGCAGTTCTGGCGATCAAAAGGGAAAAAAGTGACATCCATAGTGCAGGCAGATTTGTAACTGGCAGGTGGTGTCCAGGTGATGGCCCCATTGTACTTCACAATAGCTTTGGTCATCAGGGAGCCCTCAAACCGCCCATCAGCACTGAAGAAATATGAAATGAAAGTCAATTCTAATTTTAACTGCATTTACATTAAGCTGTGTTTGTATTCAGTCATCTTCTTGATAATGGATTTTTTTTTGTAGTTCAACTGATAATCACATGAGAATTGAAAATTAATGGACTCTATGAGACCATAACACAAACTGTCCATGTTGCACCTCTTGAGCAATGACGTCTAAGATAGGCTCAAACCCTGACCCTATGTTGGATACGTGGTTAAGTAAATGGATGGCTGGATGGATGAATGACTATGAATACAGTTACCCTTTTGACCACAGCTCAGTGCTACCTGATCTTTATTTTAGTTTTTTAGATGAGGGCTGAAATTAAATATTTATAATATTTATATCACTACATGCTGGTTACACTAAAAAAGAAAGTAAAAAAAAAAAAATATAGCAATTAAGATAAGAACAAAATTCACTTTTTGTTAGTGTGCTTCATACTGGCAGACTGTCACATTTCACATGAAGTAATCATCAGTCACTCAATTGGTGAAATTTCAGAGTGACCTTACTTCTCATACAGGACGATGTCTGGGAGCCAGATATTTTCTGAAGGAACTCTGATGGAGGTGATTCCTCCATATTTATCTGGATTCCATCGCAGCTTGTAATCAATCCACTCCTGGTCAACATTAAGGCAAAACACGGAAAGCCATTATTAGACTTATATACATGACTCAACAATACTGTGATTTGTTTGCATTTGTAGGGATTAAACTTACTGAAACTTATTTAAAGGTCCATTGTTCCTAGACCCCATTTAAGAGACTCCCATATGAATTCTGCCACCTATCAGCAATTATTCAAATAACAACTAAACTTGAACCAACTGCCTATACAGCTTGTTTAAGCAAATCAAGGTTCTATATATTAGTTTATAAATACTTTAAATAAAAAAATCAATAGATTCAAATGATTTTAATTACATTCTGCTCTGTAAACCACACACTATTTGTTAGTGCACCACAAAAAAATAAACTGATTAGCATTTATCAGAAAATGTATATAGATGGTCTCTAGAGTAATTCTGTACTTGAATGTATCTTTTTGTAAAGGACACAACTCAACCCATATCATACACTCTAATCTATCACTATTTTTTATTCTCTTGCCAAACAAGCCTGTGTTCATTTTATGTCTTACCTGCCACAACCAAACATTAGTCGTCATTAGCTGATTTTTCTCATCCTAAAACAGAAAAACACAAAATAGACAAAAATGTTACTATTAAAAATGGGGAAAATAACGAAATGGCAGTATAATAATTTGTAGGTTAACAGTAAAAATAGCTTAAAAGTCAATATATGTTATGGCCACTTTTATTCTTCAACACAGTCAACACATTAATTTCTTTAAGTAGTCTTCAGGGATAGTTTTCCAGGCTTCTTGAAGGACATTCAAAGCTCTTCTTTGGATGTTGGCTGCCTTTTGTTCTGTTCTCTATCAAGCTGATCCCACACTGCTTCAATATTGTTGAGGTCCAGGCTCTGGGGAGACCAATCCATGACTGATAGTGTTCCACTGTGTGTTTTTCTATCCAGATATGCTTTTACTGCATTGGCAGTGTGTTTGGGATCATTGTCATGCTGAAAGATGAAGCAGCTGACAATCAGATGCTTTTCAAATGGTATTGCATGGTGGGTCAAAATCTGATGGTACTTTTCTGCGTTCATAATTCCATCAGTTAAAACAAGAACCCCAACACTACTGACTGTTCTGACTGATTCAACTAAAGAAATGGGAACAAATGATGTGCTTTTGCAACAGACCTCAAGTAACAAAGTACCTAAAGATATCATTTAAAATTGGTTCTTTGCTAAGTTGTCTGTTCCATGTAGACACAAACCTGGTTCATCCCTTGAGTTAGGGAACTTTTTTATGCTTAAATGATTCATAAGTTAGTTTTAGGTGGTTCAACAAACAAACAAAAGCAAAACATTCCTCTGAAAATGGTTAGGTACAAGGACTGGAATGAAAATGAGTGAAAAAGCAGCCAATGTCTAAAGAAAAACTTCGAAAGATCTTCAGAAAGCCTGGAGAACTATTGCCCAAGACCACTTTTTAAAAAATACAAGAAGGTCTGGCTCCTTGAAAGGAGAACATGAAGAAATGAGGGGTGACTCAAGACTTTTGCACAGTTATGTATACACTTAGCCTATATCAATTCAATTCAATTGTATTTATATAGTTCCAAATCACAACAACAGTCACCTCAAGGCGCTTTATATTGTAAGGTAAAGACCCTACAATAATACAGAAAAAACCCAACAATCAGACAACCCCCTATGAGCAAGCACTTGGCAACAGTGGGAA
>VUQS01014716.1:24989-38789 GCA_015108495.1 Heterochromis multidens
TGGGACTGCAGCAGAAAAAAAAAAAAAAAATGACAACAATAACACTTTGCTCTCCGAAGCTACAAAGAGCTGAGGAGAAATAAACAGCGAATGCCAGTCCTGTGTGGGTTTCTGTTGCTCGGGGATGACGACGGCTAACAAAAAGTCTATCGTCATCCCTCCACCTCCTCATCTCCTCATCCCCTATTGTGTGTCTAATCTATTTGTGAGTGTGTGCGTGTGTGTGTTGGGAGAGTGGGACTGATAAAGAGAAGCTGAAAGAGAGTATGACTGTAAAGAAAGGCTAATGAATTCACCTCTGTCCCTTCTTTTCTAATTTACCCAGTCAGTGAAGTCTGAACTTTGCAAAACATCCATCCTAACAAAAATCTTTTTGTAGTTCACTTCAATTCATAATTTACTTTGTTAGCAGGTTTGCTGACATTCACTAATTACCATTTAACACAAAGTTAAATGGTAAGTGAGCCAAAATATTTAAAGGTTTTCTTGAATTGTAGCATTTCTTTGAGAGCAAATTTATATTTCTTATTTCTCTTTCAATGAATCTCCAATGAAAATTTGAAGACTGATTATGAATTGTTAAGATGTAGATATTTTGCACTGTATCCCAACATATTCTGCTCCTCCTCAACCATCCCTTCCCCCCTTTCCCCGCTGTTACAGTGGGAGTGGGAGAGCTCACTGCTGGCAAGAGACATCAGCTGTCAAATAGGTTGAATTTCCCCTTCATGCATCGGGCCTGTGATTCACTTTACTTCAAAAGCGAATTGGAATGAGTCAGACTCGGGAATGGCAGCTTTAGGAGCGTCCCTCCCCCTCCTCACCCACCCCTGTGCCATCTGTGAGCTCTCCTTCCCCACCTGGAGACACACTCACCTCTGTCACACAACTCCAAGTTTGGTTTCGGTTACACCGAGATCTCGTTAAACTATTTATGGCTCAGTGCTGATCGTGCCTTCTTAAAACCTTTTGAAGGATAAGAGGCAATTCTGACCACGAACAAAAAGATGACAACAGGATGCCCAGACTTAGCTGCTGTCTGTGAAAATCATCAGTCAGCTTAAGGTCATCCTCAGACTGAATTATAGCAACCCCAATGTCTTAAAACATCTGAAGGAAATGGTTTGAAAATTTGGGAAGTTATCCTTTTTGCTTTCTTGACTTAGGTGATAGATACCACTCTCATGTTGAAGCTATAATCAGCCAATGTTGGAGGGAGAAACAAACTTAGATTGGTGCACAAATTATAAAAATTCCCCTGGGACCACACGTAAATGCAAAAACCAATAAGTTAAGCTTGTGGTTTGACAAGGTTATGTAATGCTTCTTGCCTGGATGCAGTTACTTCCTTGAGTCTAGTAATTATGGTCAGATTTCCAGGCAGTAATGACACTTATATCACTAGCAATGTGTCCAAATCACTCCCTATACAGTGTATTATAGTTAGTGTCTTCCATTTTATTCAATTATCTACAGTTTGAGTGTATAAATATATCCAGTACTGCCCTTAGTATTTCCGTACACTGCACGAGCATTGTACAGGCAAAATAATAACGTTAAGTAATTCAATTCAATTCAATTTTGTTTATATAGCGCCAAATCACAACAACAGTAGCCTCAAGGCGCTTTAGTAAGTAAGTGAAACCTCAATTTACTGCTCAATACTGATTACCCCAGGGCTAGTAAATAATTAAACAAAGGGGTGGTCCGAACACACTGATGTTTTTTAAGGAACCATGAAAGTGAAGTAGAAACCTCTGGACCCCATCGGACCACCTGCTTTCCCTGGTTTCTGTCTTTATGCTAAGCTGTCTCACTGCTCCGGGTTCATATCATAGCCTGTATATTAAAGATGGACACAGCAACTGTGACATCACCCACTAGTTTCTGGAGTACCATTTTTTAAGGCCTCTAATTGGGCACTTTGGCCGTCACCATCTCTGCTGATCAGTTAATACCAGCGACTGCCAGCTAGCAAGGTGCATCTGTTATTTACTTGGCATTAATTGGGATGCTAGTTTAACAAGCAAAAGACAGGCTTAAAGCAAAATGCAGAAAACTAAACAGCAGCATCTTTTAGTACAACCAAAAGTGAGGCCTGGATGTGAATAAGGAAACTATAACCACAATGTAGCCATGCCCTAAAGTATACTCTGCTTTATTGTCTGTTTAACCTTAATGGAACTATTATTAACAAAATGAACATTATTCTGTATCAAGGAAGATTTTAAACTAGCAACTGAGACCACAAATGCTTTTGGAAAATATTTCCTGCGGTAATAAATCCAATGAGCAGTGGGATAATTTTCTTAAAGATGTCTATATGATTCTTTTTTACAATCAAAGGAGTCACCCCCTGCTGGCCAGTACAAAGAATGCAGGTTTAAGGCAATTTTATACTGGCGTCTCTTTTTATACCCGAATATATCCATCTTTTTATATACAGTTAATTTAGCTTACAAATATGAGAGTGGTATCAATCACCAAATCTTGACAAGCAAGCGGACTTTTCCTCAAATGCAAAGTGATTATGCTATACTTAATTAATACCTAGTAAACATAATGTGTTGTTTACCAGAATAATGAAGGAGGGCATTAGTGAGAAGTCACTAAAGTTGCACTGCTTGCTGTGCTTATTATGGCAGCTGGTGTGCATGTAGGACAGCAAATATACCTTGATTACTATCTCTCTGCAGGGAGGCAGTGCCTCAGGGTGCAAAAATAATCAGCAGAGCTACCACATGCAGAGAGCTGCCTGGGCACACTCCTACTCTTTATACCTGAGTCAGAGGCAAGAAAAACCAAACACAGTGATGACTCAAGAGGACACCTCCTAAATTGTGTCCCTGAAAACACTTAATCAGTCCTGTATGCATGCAGCGCACCTCATAGGCGAACAAAGCAAAAACTGCGACTGGGAGTTGCCCTGCGGCAAAACTCTGAGTTTACAGTTTCATGGGAACTTCTCAGTGTACGTGTGAAATAGGAAAAAAAAAGAGAGAGACTGAGCATGCCCAGAGGTTGGCCTCTCTGCTGCTTATTTTTCTCACAATTAAACTTAATGGTCATAAAAAAAACCCAAAAAACTGTCATTTCACAGAAGTGTAAGGGGAGATAGAAAGTGAGATAAAGATGGATCAGTCTGATGGGGCAGTTACACCTACCCAGGCTTGAATAAATTTCTGCTGAATGGACAGTGGACATGATTTGAGTTCAGGAGTCAGAGGTCGCTTTTACAGCAACTGCAGCCCATTAAAATGTGAAACTCTTAGTCATCTAAATTGTTCCCTAAAGTGAAACCGACTTATTTGAGTTACCACAAACCTCACTGTGTGACAGAGTGCGCTCGACAAGTCTCCTGTTAATAATTCTATGCATAGATTGTTTATTGGCCAGATTTTGACCTTAGATATTTACACATGCAATGATTACTCGAGTCCACTAACTAGGATGAAATGAAGTCAATTTCACTTGCGTTTACATTGCAGTCATACAGTGAGTAATCTCAGGTTTCTATCTGGCCTTCTAGAATATCATCATTTGAGCTTCTCACTAATCCCCTCTCTCCTTTTTCTCATTTTCTGCCCCCTCTCTGTATTCCCTTGCTTCTTCTCTCAATATTTTCATCCCATCATCACACTTTCACTTCCCACTCCCTTCTCTTTCCCGTTACTCCCCTTCCTTCCTTCCTCCCAACCCAGATGCCCAGCCCACGGAGGCAGAGACGGCCGTGTGGAACCAGGTCAGCGCTGTGCTGGAGGAGGCTCACGGGATCCTGGCCGAGCTGCAGTCCTATAACGGCGCGGGCCAGGAGATACGAGAAGTGAGCATGAAGCAGTCGAGCCCCATTGCAGCATGGGAAGTGTGCCGTTCAGCAGGCACTAAATACAGGCAGAAACACAAACGTGTGAAACAAACATTTCATGCAATATGTCGTTTCTGGTGGTGATGTTGTAGTACAGGCATAAATATCATCAGTTACAAAGCTGGTACACTGGTCCTGATGAACACCATGCACACGTTACACTGTCTTCAGACACATTAATGAGAACCACTTCCCTCTGCACTATAGGAACCATTGCTGATAGCTTAGCTGTTAGCATAAGTACATTTATAAGTGCTGAATCATTTCCTCTTCTTGCATCCTAACTCTGCAGACTTGGAAGCGTATATTAAGAGCAGCTATATTTCATTTGGCTTATTTTTTCTTCTCTTAGCATTTTTTTAAGTTTTTTTCCCTATGGCAGTAGCTACCACTGCTGTCATACAGAGATGTTTTATCATTTATTAATTCCACAGAGGAGAGATTGTGAGGGGAGTGTGGCATTGATTGTGCTATGAATATTATTGCCAAATCTGAGCAAACATGACCAGAAATATATTTTTTGTGATAACATGGAAATAGGGTAACCAACAGATATCACCATGAAACACTCCCTGTTCTTTCCTTTTTTTACACTGAGGCATTTTTTTGTATTACAAATTTATGAAATATTAAGTTTAATTATACAAATGAGGCATTGCCTGACTAAATGTGTGTCAACTTGCACACTTTTCTAGGGCAGAACATTTGAATAATCCAGGTTCATGTTTCATATTGTTGGCAAATTGAAGTCAGAGGTTTTTGCAGAGGGGCTTTTGGAAATCTCTTTTTATCGCTTCATAACAGCCATAAAAAAAGTCAATTTTCACTGTGTTTTTAGGAATTAAAAGATCTATAAATCAGGTTCTGAAGGCTATATGAAGGCTAGATGACTGTGTAAAAATCATCAGGATACAGACAGAACAGTAAAAGCGAGAAGTTTGGTGGCTTTAAGAGCTGTTCGAGTGGATCTTTCTGGCTCAGAGTATGAGAAAAACTCATTTTTCTTTTTGGTTTTTTTAAGCTGTGTAAAGCCTCTGTGACATATCACCCTCAGACTTCTAGAAATCATAACCTGAATTAAGACTTTTGCTTTTTTTGTAAATGTGATATTTAACTATTCAAATGAGGTATCATATGCACCAATCTCCATACATGTCCAATAGACAAAGTGAATTCAGATAAACTTAAATCTATACTCTCTTTCCATTGGTCTGAAAGACAGATGTGTTAGGGAAGCAAAACACCCCCCAAATTTCTAAACTGATCAGTGCATAAAAAATACCTGTCTCACCTGTTATTGATGAGCAAATCAAAAACTCCCACATCCTGCTGCCAGAAAAGACGCCATCACAGTAGGATTATGTGTCTTATAGGCTCCATTAAATAACAAACAGCATAACCTACGGAAAAATAAATTGTCACAGTCTTAACAGCTTGTTATGGGGCTGACATGTATTGATTTGCCATTGAAAATAGCCCTGAACAAATACACCAGTTTGCTCTTGTTTGATTCATGTTTGCTTTAAACAGCTTTAAGGAATTAATTAGCCTTGTGTAAAATAGACGTTTCTATGCTCTGTTTAAAGATTTACACCAAGAGTAGGCACAAATTGCTATGGGGAATGCCACAGATAGGGTACACTCAAAAAAATATTTATGCAAAAAACGCTGACTAATTTGATTACATGAAAATTTTCCATGTAATTTTGTTACATAAGTACATGTTAAATGTAAAATTTGATGGAATCTGGTCAAATGAAATGAAATTTGATTGGTATACATTCAGCTTATACCAAGCACATTTTCCTTAATGAAATTAAATCATTATTTGAATAAAAAAAACTTTTGATTTTACATATTTCAGTTGCATTTTACTCAAAATTATTGTTTCATGTTTATGAGGGCAAAGAATTGGGTTTTTTCTTTTTAGTGTAAAGAAATTGGAAAGTATTGAGAGTGCGCTTAACACATTTTGGATCTATTTATTTATTTATTGTTATTTGTTGATGCAAAGAAAAATATGATCATTTCACTTTGTTTTGGGTGGCTCTCTGTGGGTTAGTTCAGTAAACTTTAAATATATCTTATCACATTGATAAAGTCAGATTATTTGACTCATATTTTAGTCTGTGATACTGTGTGGACAGAAAAAAAACACATGGCAAGCTTTTTAAAAGTAACATCTGTCTGTGTTACTGGGCTGCAGGCCATCCAGAACCCAGGCGACCTTGCTCTTCAGGAGAAGGCCTGGAATGCAGTCTGCCCCCTGGTGGCCAAGCTGAAGAGGTTCTATGAGTTCTCCCTCCGACTGGGTAAGCGTGACCGTTACAGTCAATAAAGGCATTTCAGGGAGTGATGTAACACCATCTCTGGTGGCCATGTTGGAGCTGAAAGCATCTGTAACATGAACCTAAAATCTAAAGAGACAGTATTTGCTGTCAGCTGCTCAGTTATCAAAGAAGCAGTGATGTCAGCGTGGTGAATGTGCCGCAGTTTAGTGCTTGAAAAAGTGTTGTACAGAGTCAGAGGAAGGCAGGAAGATGAGTGGAGATGAGGCACAGTAGAAAAGCAGGTGAAGGGTGCACACCTCACATTCATGTCTCTTTAGCAAGACAAATTATAAAGAGCTTCTCCTGCTAACGACGAAGCTGTAACGTCTTTCTCTGCTCTCTGTTTATCACCGCTGGAAACAGCTGTTTTGTTATTTAGCATCTGCGGTTCATTGGCGTGCACAGACTTGTGCTGATCATGTCAACACTAGCTATTATATTGGTGGGGTTCTTTTGCATTGCATATGTTTCATTAAATAGGAAGAAGGTTCGTTTAAAGTGATAAAAAAAAAGGGGGGCCTCGCAATGCTGAGAGCACCATCAGCATTATGTCATTCCAGTGTTGACAGCATTCCTCAACACACACACACACACACACACACACACACTCACATTCATACTCCATGATGTCCTCTCAGCCATCTCTGCAGCATCCTGACCCAGCAGCCAGGCAGCCGTTGCTACGGAAACAGTGGTCCACAGTCGTCCAGCTCTGAGAGAGAAAGAGAGAGTACAGAGAGAGGAGTATGAGCAGAGAAATAGAGTTCAGCTGCCGCCTCTGCGCTGCCTTCCAATAATACTTTTAGTCTCAGGGACATTGTGTTCTCAGATTACCATACAATGGGAGCTAGCCAATAATTGATGATAATGTCTCAGGGCTAATGTATCTATGAGATACAGTACAATAGATATCACATACTTCCACTCTCCTGAAGAGAAGGGGAATCCTTATGTCCCAGCACCACCTTTGCTTTATAGTTATTTGGTCAAAGGGGGCAGTAAGAGGTTGAAAGGTCCAGTTAACAAACAGCTGCAGCATCTCTATAAACTGTCAGGTGTCAGTGCAGAGGATAGAGATCGTGCACTCTGTGCTCATAGCGGGAGGGAGACTGGGGTTTGTGCCCAGGGCCTTAGATGAAACAATTCCATGTTGTATTTATAGAAGGCACTTATGCATTTTTAATGCAGAGGAAGGGATGGGTCCCCAGGAGCATCACCACCACCACCACCACCACATACAGCCTCTGGAGTCCAGCTCTGGTGTCTGATTTGTTGCAGACAGCAAAGCAGCAAAGTCTTAGTTTAATATCATACATGTCATGGGGGATATGTACTGACACTGCCACAGCAGTCACAGGCACACTCAGGCTGTATGAGCAGCTGCAGTTTGATCTCTGAACATACAAAATACAGTTTGTGTTTTAGAGTGGAATTCATTGTTAAGCCTGCGGTCACTGAGGGCAAATAAAGTCCTGCTGAGCTGCAGAACATTGGTAAAGGTAAAAATAAGACAATAACAAGGAGAGTGTGTAACTGGGTAATTTCATGCTAAGCAGAATAACATTAAGCATGTTCACCATCACACCTAATTTCACAGCTGATGTCTTTTTACCATTTTGGGGGATGATACTGCATATGCAACAAAAAAACAATGTTGGACTGATTTGCCTCAACTCATCTCACTGACTGACTCTACAAACTGACACTGCTCCCCGAGAGCTGTGCCTCGAAGTGTAGCTAAATATGCAACATTAAAAATGCACATATAGCCTCACAGACATGTTTTTAAATCCTGAGGCTCCACTTACTGTATATAAAGGATGGAAATTGCCACTGTGATGTCACCTGTCTGTTGAATTCAATTTTGAAACAGAGTTTTGCAGTTTGGCTGTAACCGTGGGGTGGCATGCTTAGTTATCAGCTAACACAGATTCCTGCTAATTACATTACATTATTATTATACACATAAACTGGAACACAGACTTCTTGGATGTTCTCATAGTTCAAGAAATTGCAAAGCAAAACATGTTATCTGTAAAATAATTGTACTAAAAATGCTTCACAAGGCTCCAACTCTGCAAACACGGTCAAGAAGTCCAATTCCAAGAGCTAAGGTGACACCTAGCAGACACTTAGCTAGTACTACAAAAGGAGTCACAATTTAGCCCCTTTACAGTTGATTGTGAAGAAGTAAATTAACTCTAAAGACCAAAACCATTTCTAGTACTTGGTGGTAAATGTATTTATTTCTGCTTTAAAAACAAGAATTCATATAAAAATACAAATTCCTACACAGTCCCGTTGAGGTTTGTGGGAGCTGACTGGCTTTTAGAGCCAGCCACAAGTGCCTGTTTGAGGAACTGTAGTCTTCAAATATTCTTTTTGCTGTGATGGTGTAAAGCCATTTTGGTGTTTATACCGTGACAAACTTGACCCCTCACCCCAGGTGCCCATTCTGAGCCATTGCATAAAAGAAACTCTTCTTTCCAACGCTGTCAAAAACGATTTCAGTGTAGAGGTAGCAGTCTTTTACTAAATTTACACCTTTGTGCATCCTGATGGGACACACATCAGAGAAAGACTTTTGAGGCTCATGCAAAATGTAGAAGACACGCTGGTAATGATTTTCTTTTAGGAAAGCAGCTTTTTTGTCCTCATACTTTCACTTCCACTGCAGCTTTATTTCTCAGCCCAACTGGTTGGCTCCAATTCTAAATTTCTGGACACCTGAAATGTTAAAACTCAGCCAAAGGAGGCCTGCTGGAGAACCTAAGCCTTATGCACAGACCCTATTGTGCAAAAAGTCCATCAGTTATCCTGCAAAGAGAGAATAAAACTGTGGTTTTATCTGTTTACACCTGCTGCTGCTGCATTTAGTGTTTAAGCTGGTAGAGTCTTTAGATTCTAGCTTGACTAGATGAAATTCTGACATGGAAGTGTGCATACATTTGCAGAGAACGCCTTACGCAGCCTGCTGGAGGCGCTGACGAGCCCACCGTATGCTCCCATGCAGCATCTGGAGAGAGAGCAGGCCCTGGCCAAACAGTTTGCTGAGATCCTTCATTTCACCCTCAGCTTCGATGAATTAAAGGTGAAGGGACTTTTTTTTTTTTTTTGTTCTAATTACAGCGCTCAGACGCTGACCTTTACTGTACTGAAAAATCAATACGGTCGTTGAGCAGCCTTTATGAAACCAAATGCCACCTTTTCTCTCACCATGCAGATGACAAATCCAGCTATTCAGAATGACTTCAGCTACTACAGGAGGACTATAAGTAGGAACAGGCTGAACAACCAGCAGGTGAGGCAGGCCGGGCTCCGGCTGTTTATGCTGCATACATGATCAAATGTTCAGCGTGGACTCAGTTCCCCTCTTTAATCATTAACGAATGAAGTGGAGGTGCTCCCTTCCTCCTGACAACACAAAGACATGTACAATCAATATTTCATCTAACTTTCGAGTTATAAAAATTAGAGCCAGGATTGCCTTCATCATTACACTCTCGTTTTACCAGCTGCATGACACGATTATTGGATTGATGCGTCTGATGATGAACGTTTGTTTTAAGTGTGACATCTGTTTTGTTTCGGCACGCAGCTGGAAGCAGAGAACGAGGTTAACAATGAGATGGCAAACAGGATGTCGCTGTTCTACGCCGAAGCAACACCAATGCTGAAGACTCTGAGTAACGCCACCACCAAGTTTGTCTCAGAGGTACGTGTCATCCATGCATAGCCTACATATATTTACTGCTTAGTCCTGATTCCCAAATCAAGGTAGGATTGGACGTATTCAGATCAATAATAATCAATAAAAGTAGGGGTGACACAATACATACTACATAATGAGTAAAAGATCAAAAGTACCCAATGCAGACAAAAGGTTTCTTTACACCTTTTTAATTCAGATTATTACTAGTAATTCATTAATATGTAGGTAGATTTTACAATTATATGGTGGGTGTGGATATTTTATAGACTGTTGGGTAGTTTTTATTAAAATATAACAAAGCATCATATTTTACGAGCTCAGCCTCATAGACTGTATATAGTGGTGGCAAAAGTACAGACATTCTTCACTTAAAGGTACAATCAGTAATTTTCTGAGGGTATTTGATAGAAAAAAAAAACAATGTTGTACTCATAAATATACATTGATTAGTGTGTAATTACATCTTCCAACAAACTGATGCATTCTCATAAACTTATAATCAATCCATTAAAAATACATAGGGGCAGGCGCCAGTTTGTGGAAGCTGCCAAGTTCCTCCATCATATTTGAATACAGTGGTCAGGAAAGAGTATAATTTGTGATTAGAACTGTAATTTGTGGCCCCTTATGAAAATTAATTGCTCCATGGCCTAGGCAGTGTAAAGTTAGTATAAAGATGGAATTCAGTGAGTGAATCTGATCAGCACCATCACCTTAAATTGAAGTTAATGTCTGCTACCCTTTATGTATCCTAACATTGACCATGAATTTAAATTTCCAGTTCATCAAATGTCACTGAGCCCTCCTTACCTTTAAAAATAATCTCTGTTCTTCCTCTCCTGTCCTGTCTTTCTTACATCTTTCTCCACCTCTGAGTGAAGTTATCTCACACTCTTTCTGTTCCTTGGGAAATACAGCAGCTTTACCTTCAGCTAGCAGACACATTGTGTCATAAACTGCACATTTCAAATGATTCTCATTAGGTTTTTAAAGAACTACACACTGTTATTGCTGTGCTTGTACTTGTAAAAAAAAAAAATCCTTCCGTGGTACACTGGAGTCTTCACCTCAGGTGCCCATGCTGAACTGCTGTGTGAAATATCCCGCCTTCTCCTGTCACAACACAGTCACAGTGGCGAGGCAGCAGCCTTTTGCTAACTTTACACCTCAGTGCATCCTGATGGGCCAGCCATTGGAGAAAGATTTCCGAGGCTCATGCAAAATGTAGAGGACATGCTGGTGATGAATGCCTTTTAGCAAAGCAGCTGCACAGTCCTCATGCTTTTTACACAACTTTGTCTCCCCCTTGTGGTAGAATATTTGATCCAGTCAGTGCATAAACTGCAGACGACTTTGTGACATTTTCAGTGTCCAAGCATTCAAATGAAAGCCATTCTCACATCTGCTTGGATCTCTCTTTTGTCTCTCATCAGAATAAGACCTTGCCCATAGAGGACACCACAGACTGCCTGAGCACCATGGCCTGCGTGTGTCGCGTCATGCTGGAGACTCCGTGAGTGCTTCTCGTCTCTCCATCATCCTTTCCTCAATCCATCTCATTGAATGTCAGAATCCTAAATTCAAATTAACAGGCCCTTTCAGCGGGAAGAGCGAAGCGGCCATCTAATATGTCAATAATTCAACAGACTGATGCTCAGAGTCCTTCATGCTAAATTTACAATGTTTAATCTTTATTCTGTGTGTCTTTGTGTGAATAAACTCTCATTGACAACTTGTTCACTGTCATTTGGTGGTCACCCCCAACTCCCATCATGTCCTCTGGTCTCAATTTAACCTAACAAATATTAACTTGCTTCTGTAACCGTCTTTGTCTCAGGGAGTACCGCTGTCGGTTCACCAACACAGACACCATGCTGTTCTGCATGAGGGTGATGGTGGGTGTCATCATCCTGTATGACCACGTTCACCCTGTCGGGGCTTTCGCCAAGACCTCCAAAATTGATGTGAGTACAGCAAATACTTGCATACTGTTACATACGGCCTGTCTTTAAAAATAATGGCCCTCTGCAGGATGTGTAAATCAAAGGAGGCTAGTTGAGGTTAATCTAGTGTACCTGAGGGGTTCTGCTAAACTGACATTTTGATTATGCTGTGCACAAGTCAGGCCTGGTCATCAATCAAAAGGTCAGAGTTGATCAATTCTGATCAAGTTCCATATGTTTATTCTTGGACTCTACGAGAGAAGCTTTGCATGACTCCAAGCTCAAAATAATCTCTCTTTATCTTATAGCAGGCATTGGTGCAGCCCCCTCAGCTTATCTGCAGTCTGAAGCATGTTAATAAAAAATTGCTTTGAGTGCTCAGTAAAAGATGTAGAAAAAAATTTTAAGATTTAAATTTCACATAAGATGGATAGGCTTGTTAATAATGAGCAGAAAAAGCTGGCTATTGTGACCATTAATATGATCTAGGCTTTGTGGTGATTAATGCTAATCCATTAGGGTCATACCAAGATGAAAGCTGC
The DNA here is from genome assembly GCA_015108495.1 of Heterochromis multidens. Lineage (NCBI taxonomy): Eukaryota > Metazoa > Chordata > Actinopteri > Cichliformes > Cichlidae > Heterochromis > Heterochromis multidens. The sequence continues at coordinate 37,382 of VUQS01014716.1, forward strand.
TTTTGAGTGTTTGTATCTTTGCTTTTTCCTTGAAATACTGAATATGTGAGTATTTTGAGCTTGTAGAAAAAAAAACTTAAACAATCTGAAGAGCAAAAAATAAAATAAAATAAAATAAAAATCAGAATTGGATTCAGCTTACAACATTAGAGACAACACTTGGCAACACTGGGGAAAAAGAGACCTCCAGCAGAAGGAGGCTCAGGGAGGAGCAGCTATTCATTTATTACCAGGACAAACCGATAATAAGGAATTACAAATAGACCAGCCTAGAACTGATGCATGAAGTCCTGTGAAAAACCAAGTATACCCCATGATTTGATAGCTGCTAGAACCACCTTTAGTGGCAACAACTTAAAGTAACGGCTTTCTGTATGACTTTATCAGTCTCTCACATTGTTGTGGAGGAATTTTGGCCCAGTCTTCTTTACAATGTTGCTTCAGTTCATTGAAGTTTGTGGGGATTCGTTCATGCACAGATCTCTTAAAGTCCTGTTGCAGCATTTCAGTCGAGTTGAAGTCTGGACTTTGACTGAACCATTGCAACCTTTTAATTATTTTCTTTTTCAGTCATTCTGTTGTAGATTTGCTGCTGTTCTTGGGATCATTTTCCTGTTTCATGCCCCAATTTCAGCCAAGCTTTATCTGTCAGACAGATGGCCTCTCATTTGACTCTAGAATACAGACATACAGAGGAGTCCAGGTCCTATGGCTGCAAAACAAACCCAAATCATCACCCCTCCACCATCGTGCTGACAGTTGGTATGAGGTGTTTGTGCTGATATGCTGTTTTTGTGTTTCTCCAAACATGGTGCTGTGCATTATGGCCAAACATCTCCACTTTGGTCTCGTCTGTTCAAAGGACATTGTTCCAGAAGTCTTGTGGTTTGTTCAGGTCCAACTATGTAAACCTAAGCTGTTCTGCCATGTTCTTTGTAGAGAAAAGAGGCTTTCTCCTGGCAACCCTTCCAAACAAGCCATATTTGTTACATCTTTTTCTAATTGTACTACAGGGTGGGCCATTTATATGGATACACCATAATAACATGGGAATGGTTGGTGATATTAAAGTCCTGTTTGTGGCACATTAGTATATGTGAGGGGGCAAACTCCCCAAGATGGGTGGTGACCATGGTGGCCATTTAGAAGTCGGCCATCTTGGATACAACTTTTGTTTTTTCAATAGGAAGAGGGCCATGTGACACATCAAACTTATTGGTAATGTCACAAGAAAAACAATGGTGTGCTTGGTTTCAACGTAACTTTATTCTTTCATGAGTTATTTACAAGTTTCTGACCACTTATAAAATGTGTTCAATGTGCTGCCCATTGTGTTGGATTGTCAATGCAACCCTCTTCTCCCACTCTTCACACACTGATAGCAACACCGCAGGAGAAATGCCAGCAC
>VUQS01014718.1:0-14746 GCA_015108495.1 Heterochromis multidens
CAATTTTGTTTCTGGTGTCCTTTGACAGCTCTTTGGTCTTGGCCATAGTGGAGTTTGGAGTGTGACTGTTTGAGGTTGTGGACAGCTGTCTTTTATACTGATAACGCGTTCAAACAGGTGCTATTAATACAGGTGACGAGTGGAGGACAGAGGAGCCTCTTACAGAAGAAGTTACAGGTCTGTGAGAGCCAGAAATCTTGCTTGTTTGTAGGTGACCAAATACTTATTTTCCACCATAATTTGCAAATAAATTCTTTAACAATCAGACAATGTGATTTTCTGGATTTTTTTTCCTCATTTTGTCTGTCATAGTTGAGGTATACCTATGATGAAAATTACAGGCCTCTCTCATCTTTTTAAGTGGGAGAACTTGCACAATTGGTGGCTGACTAAATACTTTTTTGCCCCACTGTACAGTTGTGGTCAGCAGTTTGCATACACTTATCATGGGCATGAATGTCATGGTAATTTGGGGTTTTTAATGATTCATTTGAACTGTTCTTTTTCCAGGGTGGAATGATTGTACAGAATATGTCTTTAATGACTTTGAAAACAAGAACTGGGCGCACAGGTTGCCCATGATGAGTGTATGTAAACTTTTGACCACAACTGTAGGCAGGGGAAATGGGCCCAGCTGAAATAATGGAATCTTCTTTTAATACCATGTGAGCACCACTTAAACACTGATTTATTGCAGGTTATGTGTTACCTGTATGCACACAGTTTACCCATTTTTAAAAGGCTACATCCTATGCACTAGCACTGTATGTCACATCAGGTAGTGATTTGTGATTGATTGACAGTCCATGTCATTAAACATGGAGTGCTAGTGACTTTAGACATTGAGTTTAGTAGTTCTAAAGTGGCTTCCAGAAACAGCAAATTCCAGTCCAATGAGATAGCTTTGGGATGTGTTGGAACTACATTAATGTACAGCAAGTTTGCAAGGCTATAGTACCTGGGTGAATCAATGCCACCAAGAGTGTAGAGTGTTCAGAAGGCAAAGACCTATGAGGATGAAATAAAATAAATTCCTACTGGGTTTAGGTAACAGATCTTGTGTTTAATATACCAGACACTCAAATCAAACTCAGTTATGAAATGCAGATGTGCAGAAATGTTGTGTGTGGAGACTGATCACTGACCTGAAGGTCTAACTCATCCTGTTTGTCCAGACCCCTCAGCAAGACTCTAACAGCCTGCCAGCTCTCTGTTTATCAATTATAGGATCTGTTGTTTCTGATTTGATTAGCCAGGTTGCTTTTAGCTAATAATAAAAGTGCACTGCCCTTCTCTTGTCTCAAACCATATGCTGTGGTAATCCCAGCCAAAACTCCATGTTATGTACTCACTGGGGTCCAAAATAACAAGGCCAATCCATTTGTCTGGAGTGGTTTGGATTCTGTCCAAAGCTGCTTCTCTGTTCTCGACTACACTCACTGCTCTTCTCCCTTTTTGCTCCGTCATGATGACATTGTTTCATGATGTAATGTAATGTTGCACATAAATAATCAAAGAGACCACTGTGTTCAGCATGGCTCACTACTTGTCTCTGTTTTGGGTAAATGTTTGCACTGCATTTGCTGAAAGCACTCCAAGGGCAGCAGAATGATGGCCTGCTGCAGTATAAGTCATGGCCTGAACACTTTCCCTGGATGATGTTTAGTGGTTACATCATGTCTTAATTGCTGTTAAAATGTCCATTTGTTTTTTTTATTTCTTCCCAGCAAGCATGTTGAAACCATCACATTGGTTTCTAAACTCCACATTTTTCCTAAATGTTATTGAGACAAAATGTGGCCAAAACAGTATTTTGGCCACTGGCGTGTTGTTCTTTTTGGAGCCCAAAATTACCATATTTGGAAGAGAGGGTGAAGTGCTAGCTGTGTTCTGAGCTAATGCCAATAAGCTTGGCATTCCTAAACTATCCAGGTGCAGTGCCAGGGGGAGATGCCTGCTAATTGGTGCAAACTAATAAAATAGTACAATTTCACTCAACAAAACTGAAGCACAAATATCATGGATGGTCATTTTATTTGTGATATAATTCCATTAATTTGCTTTAAAAGGCACTAACAGCAAAAACATGGTTGAGAAATCCATTTCAGTGACTCTAATTAGTGGAGGCGGGGCCTCGCAGACAGTGATCAGCTACAGCTGCCCCTTTCAGTACTCAGGAAAAACTGCCACACTCCTAACTTTAAACCTTAACATAATCGATCCATAGAAGCCAAACCCACTTATTATACCAGTTCTTAAACATGCTTTTAATGCTGTTTAGTTGGACATTTTAACACAAGAGTCTGTGTCAACTAACTCGCTTTTGGAGTCAGCAGTGGCCATTGCAGAAGCTACAGTTTTTGGCATACAACATAGCCACATAATTGAATGGCCATTTGACTAACTTAGGATCTCTATCTGAGGCAAGTTACTGGTTGACATATGTGACGCAACATGCAAAAAGCTGGCCAAAGATGGTGTTGAGGCACATAGTGCTCAGAGGTCACCAACTTTCTGCAGAGTCAATAGCTACAGACCTCCAAACTTCATGTGGCATTCAGATTAGCTCAAGAACAGTGTGAAGAGAGCTTCATGGAATGTGTTTCAATGGCTGAGCAGCTACATCCAAGCCTTACATCACCAAGCGCAATGCGAAGTGTTGGATGCAGTGGTGTAAAGCACCCCATGACTGGACTCTAGAGCAGTGGAGACATGTTCTCTGGGGTGACGAATCACGCTTCTCCATCTGGCACTCTGATGGACGAGTCTGGGTTTGGTGGTTGCCAGGAGAACGGTACTTGTCTGACTGCATTGTGCCAAGTGTAAAGTTTGGTGGAGGAGGGATTATGGTGTGGAGTTGTTTTTCAGGAGTTGAGCTCAGCCCCTTAGTTCCAGTGAAAGGAACTCTTAATGCTTCAGCATACCAAGACATTTTGGACAATTTTATGCTCCCAACTTTGTGGGAACAGTTTGGGGATGGCCCCTTCCTGTTCCAACATGACTGTGCACCAGTGCACAAAACAAGTTCCATAAAGACATGGATGAGCGAGTTTGGTCTGGAAGAACATGACTGGCCTGCACAGTTCTGACCTCAACCCAACAGAACACCTTTGAGATGAATTAGAGTGGAGACTACGTGCCAGGCTTTCTCGTCCAACATCAGTGTCTGACCTCACAAATGCGCTTCTGGAAGGATGGTCAAAAATTCCCACAAACACACTCCTAAACCTTTTGGAAAGCCTTCCCAAAAGAGTTGAAGTTATAGCTGCAAAGGGTGGGCCGACATCATATTAAACCCTATGGATTAAGAATGGGATGTCACTCAACTTCATATGTGTGCATTGGCAATATAGTGTATGAAGATTTGGACTTTTGCATGGTTTTGGCATGCTGTGTCACATATTCACTCTGTATATACGTCAGCACACAGTTTGTTTGTAGACACCAAGAGGCTTTGGTAGGTTTCTGTTTAGTTTGTGTCTGTAACATTTGTATCACTGAGATTTCAGTCTGGCTATCTTGGTATTGGTGTTTCACATTTGGGACTTCTCTTATCCATAGGTCCCAGTAGGTCCCAGTCTTTTTAGCAACAATTTTTTTTCCTAGTTGGCAGCAGAGCAGTAAGCACAGGAATAGCAATTACCCATGGTATATTGTATTTCAGAATGTCCAGTTGTCTTCCTGGCTCCACTCCACTTTTGGGGACTGCACTTGCAATAAATTTGGCCAAACTTAAAACTAAAATGACCTGCAGTTGTCCTCATAATGATCCACAGGATTATGCACTGTTGAATTTCTCAGAAAACAGTATGACTACAGTCACTGTCAGCCTCACATATTGATATTTAATGTGCAAATGCTAAATTAATTTGAGATGCACCCAATCGACTCCGAGAGCTACATTATTTTGCTTCGTGTGTGTGTGTGTTTGTATGTGTGTGTGTGTAATGTAAATTTGAGGTTGGCCATGCTAGCAAGAACTTGACTGTGTAAGGTTAATTATGTTCAGTGTACATCATGTAATCAAAGTTTGTGTATTATCTTTAATTGGGAAATGTTGTATGTGGTACAAACTGCTCAGAGTTGTGTAGTTTAGATAAGGATGATGGGTTTCTTGTTTCAAGTTGGGCTGGGCTTTTGGCCCAGCATCAGCCCCGTGACAGCAAAGGAATGCATTGAAGGCTCTGTCAAGCCTCAGAGGCCCTCAGCTCCCTAGCAGTGGTTAGATTGGCACTCTTCACAACCTAAATCAAGACAGAGGGATTTGGAAAGAGAAAACAATCTCATTATTCCACCCTCACAATTGCGTGAGCAGCAATCCGAAACATGTAGTGGCAAGGAGTAGTGCACCGAGTGCAAACCTCCACACGTAATTTGACAGCTACTATACTTGTAACATAATCCCTATGTTAATTTTGTTTTTCTGTCAGACTTCATTCCCAGATCTCAACCTGTGTTTTGATACTTTTTTTTTTTTGCTTCTCATAGTGCCTTCATTAAGACCAGCCATCTAAGATGCTGTTGGTCCTTAAAGATTCCTACCTATGGGTGGGATGGGTAGGATATGGTTTGCATATCTCTTGAGGTGTCTTGCAATATCAGGTACCAAAAGGTGAAGAGGAGATCTTTTAATAGAGCTCTTACAGTTCATTAAAAGTCTTAAGAAGTCCTAAAATATCTTAAATTTACCATAAGTAAATACCATAGGTATTAAATTTGTAGATATTGTGTTTAAGACTAGTGTAAGGAAAAATAACCAGTTAGTTAGTTGCCGTTTCATGTCACTTTTTTTCCCTTGGTTACCATTCACATTTATTTGAGACTACCTCTAACACATTACACAAGCCTCATCTGAGCTTGTAAGATATGTCTCTGTTGCCTCCATCTTGCTTAGTGTTTCTGACTATGGGCTCTGACCTATTCTCATATAAAAGGCCAAATATTTGTGTTGCTTTTTGATGTTCCAAGAAATGACAAAAAAATTTTACAAGTGAGAAGATATTTTTCTGTTACACACATGATTAATTTGATATATCACAGTAAGTAATCCTTCTTTTAGGCTGACTTATCATTAAGTTACCATCCTGACATTAAATTAAGCTATTAGTGGTTGACTTGAGCAGTTAACTAATGTAAATATCTGTATTGAAGTTACAGAAAAATGCAGCAGTGTTAAGATAGTCTTTTGTGTTCCCAAAAGATTTTGCAGGCAGTTTTTATGGCAGAACATAACAGAAATCAGCTACACAACTGTAAAATTCATTTTAATATATCAATATTCATTTACTACTATGATTAGATACTTCTACAATTAGTATCAGTCAATTTTGGGACCCACATTTAAATTTTTTTTAAATATCCTGTATCTTAAAAACAGTTTTAAAAAATAGATATAAATTCAGAGAGTTATGGTGATTTTTCAGAGACACATTCATCAAGAGGGCCAACTCTTCCTGAACAATATGGCTGACCTGTATATCTATGAGCTGAAGACACATCTGCAGTTTTATTCTGTTCTTCCTATAGAAATTACACAGTAGCATGTAATAGGTCCTGTTAACTCTATATTCATTAGGTCATACCATCTTACACATGTAGATATTAGTGTTTATGTTTCTAGGTTTGAAAATGGGAAAGTGCAAATATAAGGAAAAATGGCCAGAGGGAGATGTGGTAGATGTGGTAGGCACCGATGGGAGACCCCCATGAAATGAGGTGCTAGTTATATTGTAAAAAATTTATTTAGCAACCATAGAGATAAAAGCAGTTGAATTCCACATAAAATCCAACAAACATGGCAGTTGGATGCAGTTTCACATGTCTTTTGGTGCTGTTTTCTTTCCTCTTTCAGTTACTGTCTCTCTTCTCCTCCTGCCCTCTGAACTCACTTTTCTTCTTCTGTATGTTTGTTCAGGCCGAAGAGATTGTGCGCAGGCAGCTGGAGAAGAAAGAGACGCCTAGTCTGTACTGTCTACTGGGAGACATCTTGAGGGACCATCAGTATTACGACCGGGCATGGGAGCTGTCAGGCCGGCGCAGCGCCAGAGCTATGCGATCCAAAGCCCTGCTACACCTCCGCCACAGGGAGTTCCAGCAGTGCGTCGACTGCTTTGAGCAGTCACTCAAAATCAACAGTATGCAGGTACAAGCAGAGCACTGACTTTTACTGAATTGCACTTGATACAGTAGTTAATTCTTCATCATTGTTTCACAGTTTCTATAAAGTTTAATAATTTAATTTTTACTTTAATTTTTTCATGTTCAGCAGTGCAGTGTGCAAATAAGCTACAGTATCAGTTCATAAGAATTCCTTATTTTAGATTATTCCACCTTAACCTCAGCTGTACTTGGTGTCAAGTGCAGTACATATTATGTGTTAGATGTGTTAGCTATCTAGATCACTAATCTGTATATAAGAATGGGTCAGACCTACAGGTAGTTGAAATGCCCCTAAAGCCTTTTGCTAATGGCTAGTTACAAGTGGGGGAAGCAGTTTGAGAATGCATGCGTTTTTGCCACAGGCCCAGCAACCAGATTTTAGTCATAAATTTAATTTGTCCAAAATGCGCTTACACGCTCATTTCTTTAGAGATCAGACAGATACAAGACCAAAAAATCCATCAGTGTAAATGGGATCATTAACATTTAACTTAAAGCACCTCTATGCTTAAGTACAGCCTAACACAACAGCTGACATGGGTGTAGATTCTCAGCCTGGTCAGGATTTAAACCTTCCCTTACTTTGTTAACAAACACCTTTTGAAGTCATTTCTGGGAAATATCTGTGCTTTAACTTAACTTTTTTGTGTGATCCCCATCTGTCTGTGTGTGTGTGTGTGTGTGTTTTTTTCTACAGCTCGGTGTGTGGTTTTCCCTTGGTTGTGCCTACTTTGCCCTGGAGGGCTATGAGGGAGCTGCTAAGGCTTTCCAGAGGTGTGTGGGACTGGAGCCAGATGTAGGTACCTACAGACAAAGTGTCTTTCTTTTTAGGGACACATCCCTCACTTTAAGCCTTACCAGTGCCTAAATGCATGAGGTGTTTTTTTTTTTTTTTTTAATCACCCACCATACACCTTTTATGAAGGGGAAACTATCTGTAGACCACTGCAAAAGCATCTTATACCAGGCTGTAAAGATGCTTTTTAATGCAGTAAAGTTGTTCATTTTAACATGGGAGTCTATCGGGATTGACTTTGGATCCAGCCTCAAGTGCCCACTAGAGATAACGCAGTTTGTGGCAGTTCTGCTTTATTTTTCAGTCTCACAGGTTGCTGCTTGGTACCCACAAAGTGACTGTTTAAATAAATTTATGTTCACTCAGTGTTACAATAATACACACAAAAGTATTTCATGTCAAGCAGTGTATAGGAAATATATAGATACCATCCATCTCTCATTTTAACACACCATGTAATTTGGTGAGGTCTTTAATAATGACTCCCTCTGTGTGTTATTGTGCATAAACCTGAAAATTGTGTTTTCTTTGTCATGGTTTTATAGGATTTGCTGTTATTCTTTACTTCCTTTTCCTCACTGTCTTCTTTCCCTTCCTGCCCTGTGTCTCAACAAACCCCCTACCCCTCCACCATTCAGAATGCAGAAGCATGGAACAACCTTTCTACAGCTTATATTCGCCTCCAAATGAAGTGAGTATGAGTGTGATGCATATTGGAAAATTGTTGGAGTAAGAAGGTGTGTGTGCCAGGTAATAGAATGGGTTGAGTTTTGTTTAATGGGATTTTTGAGGTAAGCAGCAAAGTGTCTGAAACCATCCATACCCAACGCTCCAGTAGCCTTTCAAAATAACTTGGGCAGGATAAATGTGTTCAAAGGTGATAATGACAGAAAGGTCAGGGAGTCCATGGAAATTTGTCCAGATCTCTCTCAATTGCTATTGCTGGTTTTTAGTTCTAAAAACTCATTGACATACACTACCCATGTAGTGGATTTTGCCCCCCACCTTAGTTACTTCTTTAGATTCCTAGATTAGAGTCTCTGGGTGCATTCCAAAAATCTTATCTTATCTCCTTTTAGTAACCTCTTTTCCTTAGGAAAACAGAAAAGCAGCGCGCTGACAATCTGAACGACCTTATGCTAGTCTCCTCAACAATGTGACGCCGGATGTCCACAGTGCTGAAACTACAATGTGCAGATGATGTAGTACAAAATGTGCATCTTAATTCAGCACTTTTTTTAACCCTGTTTTATGCAGGTCATTTAAACGAGAACAGCATGTGAAAAGTATCTCTTTATTACAAAGGTTTGAATTTTAAAGAACAAGGAACATTTAGGGCCAGATTTACTAATGTCTGCAGCAGCACAAAGCCTTCCATTGATGTTAAAAAGCTATTGAATTTACTAAAGAGGTATACTGTGAGTTTTGTGACTGATAGTTGTGAACAGGAGTATTTATGCATCTGGCCTTATGGCATATGTATTTGTAAGAGTTTCCTTGTCAGGAGGAGAATATTTAAATGAGTCAGTGGTACACAATTTACTGCAAATTGCACAAAATCTAAAGCAGAAAAAAATCATGTCTTATGCCTGTTGTGGTTGTAATAGTTGGTACTAGGAGTGTTTATTTTTAGGAGGGGGAGGTGTTATCTGCGTAATCTGTACTTTGCCTGGATGGCTCAAAGTTGTGAGTGTAGTGCCAAAACTGGCTCTGTCCTAAAACTCTTCACTCAGTCCTCACGCTGAGTGTTTAGAGGGAAGCACCATGAAACAGAGCAGAAATTAACTAAACTGGGCTGCCTTTTTCTCAGCAAAAAGCAAGTCACTTGTCTCTGCTGAATCTGTAACGAATAAAAGTGAAATGTATGTGAAAATGCAGCTAAGTACCTAAAGGCCCTGGATGTTGTAGGGCTGTCCTGGTTGACACGCCTTTACAATGTCGCATGGGGATCTGGGGCAGTGCCTCGTTGTTGCAAGCCATTCGTTCCCTGTATAACTGTTGCAGGAGTTTGGTCCGCATTGCCGGCAGTAAGTCAGACTCGTTCCTGGTGCATGTTGGACTCCGCCACGGCTGCCCTTTGTTACCGATGCTGTTCATAATTTTTATGGACAGAATTTCTAGGTGTAGCCAGTTGGCAGAAAGCTTCCACTGTGATGGCCTCAGAATCTCATATCTGCTTTTTACAGATATGAGATGTGGTTCTGTTGGCTTCATCAGGTGGTGGTCTCCAGCTCGCACTGGAGCAGTTTGTAGCAGAGTGTGAAGCGGAAGGAATGAGAATCAGCACCTCCAAATCTGAGACCATGGTCGGCTGGCCTGGGAACGCGTCAGTGTCCCCCTGGATAAGCTGGAGGAGGTGGCTGGGGAGAGGGAGGCCTGGGTGTCCTTGCTTAGGCTGCAGCCCCTGCGACCCGGCCCCAGATAAGCAGAAGAAAATGGATGGATGGATGGAAATGTAGCTATTAATTAATTCATGTTAGCGTGTTAAATTAATGTTGCAATGTGCCGTCCCATAGCCTATAAAATTAAATATATTTTATTTTCTTATATTTACCTGCTGTGATCCAGTGGAACTCCTTTCCTCCTCCCTGTTTAGGATTTCTGTGACTGCAGTATCACTTATCCCAGCTGACCTAAAGTAAAAATTAATTTATGATAATTACTAATTACTAATGCAAACTGATTATATAGAACCTTAGACACATTTTGATGAGTTAATATAGCACATAATCTTTAGAGAGCTTATATAAATCTGTGTTCTTCATGCAGGGCAACAACCCAACAAGAAGTAGTTTTTATTACAACAGTGTGATATTCAGAGTTCAGCTGTGCATGTGCAAACAGCCTGTTTAAAAACTCTTATTATGTCATTAACAGGTTGGAATGGAAAATGATATTACAGTTAACGTTTACATGATCTGCGCCACTTTGTTTATTATGTTGACTGTTTTCATGAATGGTCAGATGGTCCATCGCAATGAATTATGGGACAGTATTTTCTGCTATCCTGTCATAAATGATGGTCCCAGTGTATCCTATGCTAAAGGAAGCAATACAGGAAGCACTGAAGCTTCTTTCCTTAGTATTTGGAGAATTGGAACAGCTCTTATTATGGCCACCACACAGATACTTTCGGGTCACTTTTCACAGTAAGGAACCTTCCTAAGCAAAATGGACTATTTTGTGAAATGCAGCACACCCTCTGTTTGCACGGTGGTTAGCATTGTTGCCTCACAGCAATAAGGTCCTGGGTTCAAATCCACCATCTGGCCGGAGCCTTTCTGTGTGGAGTTTACATGTTCTCCCCATGTCTGTGTGGGTTCTCACCGGGTACTCCGGCTTCCTCCCACAGTCCAAAGACATGACAGTGGGGTCTTATTCAAAAGCTGGATTGATATCTGGTGGCAGTAGAGCCATACTTAGTGTGAAAAATCTCATCACTAGATGTCAGTTACAGATTGGAGTCCACTCAATTCTTCTTTTTTACCCCTCTCAATTCGAGTGCATAATCATAACTACAGTGGCTGCTGTAGGACAAACAACTCTGGCTGCCGTTCATCTGTAGTGAGTGTAGGCTGTCAGTCCGCTGTTTAACTCAGCTGGTGTCGATGTCTATTTACTCTGGAGGAGGCTGTAAAACTTTGTGAAAGGAGTCCAATACAAGTTGAAGAGTCAGTAAAGCTCACTTCTGTTTGGTGACAGTGATACTGAGTTAAGTTGTTGAGGATATCCTGAACTTTTCTGTGGGTAAGCACTGCTGTTTTTGCTGATGTTAGCCGGCATTGAAACTTTCTTTGAAGTGGATCTAACATTGTTGGACTCAGACAGCAAATAAACTCTCATAATATATGAGAATGTAATCAAACTGTTTATCAGAGGGAAAGTGTGATATTTAGGACACTTGAGCCTAACGGCATAATGGGAGGGTCACATCTCTGATCTGCTGACAATAAATAATTGCGACAATATTGGTAATAAATAAGCATGTTTATGCACGTTTTTGTGTGTTACAGCCCTGAATTCAGTTCAGGAGATGAGGCTTGAGGTGAGGAGTAAGAGGCTGACATTTTATCCAGGTGCTGGTCACGTTGTCGCTTTCCTTTGCTCTTTCACTTCTTTGGTGAAGGGGATGCCTTCTCAGATGATAAAACTTAGGTATGATCCTCCATGTTTTGAGTCTGAAGGTGAAGACATAAATTAAAATTTGCCTCCAAGGCACACAAACACGTATGAGTTCTGTTTTCCTCCGCCTTTGGCATACAACGTATGTGACCGATCTCTAGCCACATAGCCTTGCATGATGAGGCAAGGCAACATGGCGACTTACACAAACCAGAAAATTTGAACATTATAAGCAACAGTGAGAGTATGGAGTCCTTGTATTTTTTTTTTTTTCCTGTACTTTAACAGTGAAAAGCTCAGTTAATCTTATTTGATCTAACTGAACTGTCAGTGCTGGCAAGTCCACATTTCCACTTAAATGTTGCAAAACTATGGTGTGTGGATATGGGAATGTGAGCACCACCTAGTTGAAGGAATTCACAGTCAAAACCGAAATCACAAAATCCTGTTCTTTTACAGGCTCCACCTTACACCTTTTAATATTAAGTACAAGTCTCAGGTCTCTCACTGTGCACAAACTGTGAGCCTCAAACTGCCTCACACATGCATTGTTTTGGTTTAGCCTCATCATTAAATCTTTCTGTGGGGACAGCTTAGTGGAATTGAATTTATTAATGCTCAGCCATTCTCTTTCTTTCTTAATGTCTATAAAAAGACTTTAGACTAAAGTAATTCTGAATTGAACCTTCCAAAAAAGTTGCCATTACTGATGAGTGAACTCACCCTCATTCGGGGTGTCCAGTGCTGTTGTTTAGTCATTCAGAAATTCTATTCTATTCTGTTCTATTTATATAGCGCCAAATCACAACAACAGTTGCCTCAAGGTGGCCCAATAAACCCAATGCATTCTTTAGCTTTGTTGTAAAATAGTATTGTGGCAATAGTGAGTTCAGTCTCACTTCTCAGCCACCGAACAAGACTGAACTGTGAGTGTCACAGACACAGCACAATCTCCAGGTTCATTTTACCTGCCTGTGGAGATGGTCTTCAAAGCAACTATTACAAGCATCAGATTCCAGAATTTTGTAACCGTCCAAATAGTGTTTATGCATTGCATAGTTTTTTTCACATTTATAAAGTTTTATAAATGTCAGTTCATTTATTTAATATTTATTTATTTATTGCTATTTGATTGCAAATATTAAAAATGTTTAAAAAAGCTGTAACTACAAAATAGCACAGAATAGTTTGCACAGACACTCCAAATGCCAGCTTTTTGTTGGACAAGGTTAGGTTCTTCATTCCAACCCATGTTCTTTACACCTCTGTTCTGTGGATCTTGACATTAAAATCTTGATCTTGTGCTGTGTTGTTGTTGTTGTTGGTGAGGTTTTTTTCTGGCTGTGGAGGCTCTTCAGGTACAGAGGTACCCTTTGAGTCTTTCACAGCAGCCTCCTGTCCTTTCAGGCCTGAAATTGAAAAGCAAAGCAGATGAGCTTTTATTAATACCTGGTTAGCACTACTGCCTATTCAGCACAAGCAGTTTTTAACTCAAAAGTCATTTGAGTTGTCTGAGTTAAAATGAACTAGTTCTAGAACTTCCTAGAATTATAGTCAGAGGATTTGGTCATTAACTTCTGACTTTTGTCTCTTCTTTCTCGTCATTGGCAGAAACAAGGCCTTTCGAACCCTGCAGGAAGCTCTGAAGTGTAACTACGAACACTGGCAGATCTGGGAGAACTTCATCGTTGTCAGCACTGACATTGGGGATTTTGCTGAAGCCATCAAGGCATACCACCGTCTTATGGACCTGAGGGAGAACTACAAGGACATCCAGGTAAATGACTGACTGCACTTACTGTCTTCTTCTGTGCTGTTTGACAGTATATAGTATGAGGAAAACATTTATCCTGAGTTGCATGTCTCACTGATAGCGCAGACACTCAGGAAGCTGGAGCCATTTTTCTCAACAGCAGTCAACTGTATTGAATTCAATCTACACTGATGAAATTGTACTTTTACTTCTTGACTTTACTGTGAAATATGGGTTTGGAAAAAAGTAAAACAAATTGCACTGGGGTCTGGCAGGAAAGTTAAGTGATAGTACATTTCCAAAGGAGTGCTTATGGGTGCTATTGGTTCCAACATTTAACAGTGTTAGTTGCTTGATGGGCATGCCGCTAAACTTTATCACAATAGATGGTTGTTAGGTGGTCATTCAAACAACAACAGTATGGCAGCTTATTTGTAAACCTTCCTTAGAATAAGAAAATAATTCACAGATTTTTTGTTTTAATTGACTTTTTGCCTTTATTAGATAGCGATAGTTATAATAATAAAGAGACAGGAAGGTGGGGGGGAAGAGTTGGGTAATAACATGCAGAAAAGAGCCCAGGACTGGCTCCAAGTTGGGTCGCTGTGGGTTTTGGTATATGAAGCGCACACTACCAAGTGAGCTATAATACGCCCCTATTTCTGAATGTATTTGAGGTGAGAAATAAGACAAGCATTTTCTAAATCTTAAATTATTTTAGATTAATAGCTTAATTTTCATCAGTTTTTTTTTTCAGGAGTTTCCAAAGGCAGCAAGTTCCTCTCAGACAGAAAAATACATTTAATGCTAAAATGCCAAAAACTGAAGTTTCTGGAGTGAGTCATTCTCCATCAGAGGTGGGAAGTAACGAAGTGCAAATACTTAGTTACTGTACTTAAGTAGAATTTTCAGTCCCTTCGTCAAACCGATTTGAGCCTAAATGGAGGCAACAATAAAGCATAAAAGTCAATTTTATTGGAGTATCCTCCATCCCAGTGCTTATCGCATACAAAAGAATGAAGGAGGCAAAACCATATATTTTATGTATCATTCATAGTGCTATACTCAGGGGTTAAAAGTGGGCCAGAAGGAATGCAGATGTCCGTAAGTTGTGGTCGCGGTACTTCAGCATTGAAGAGGAGCAAGCATAAAGTAGCAGATAATTTCAAATGCAGCGTTTCTAACAGCTCAACAAATACAGTCCTGATCAAAAGTTTAAGACCACTTGAAAAATGGCAAAAAATCATATTTTGCATGGTTGGATCGTAACAAGGTTCCAAGTAGAGCTTCAACATGCAACAAGAAGAAATGGGAGTGAGACAAAACATTTTTTTGAGCATGCAGTGTATTGAAAACAACACTTAAACTGAAACAGGTTGTTTCACAGCTGATCAAAAGTTTAGGACCACATGCCTTTAAAAGGCCAAATCTGTGCAAAAATGTGGATTCATTGCCATTTTCTGTCAGGTAGTCACACTGTCATGACATTCTGATGGCAAAGGCAAAAAAACGTTCCCTTCTTGAACGTGGTCGGGTTGTTGAACTGCATAAGCAGGGTCTCTCGCAGCGCGCCATCGCTGCTGAGGTGGGACGCAGTAAGACAGTCATTTGGAATTTCTTAAATGATCCTGAGGGTTATGGAACAAAAAAGTCAAGTGGAAGACCCAAAAAAATTTCACCAGCACTGAGCCGGAGGATCCAATTGGCTGTCCGTCAAGACACTGGACGATCCTCGACCCAAATTAAGGCCGTTACTGGTGCCGACTGCAGCCCCATAACCATCAGACGGCATCTGAGACTGAAGGGCTTCAAAAACAAAAAACGTCTTCAAAGGCCTCGTCTCCTTGAACGCCACAGAACTGACCGTTTGGACTTTGCAAGAGAGCACCAAACATGGGACATTGAAAGGTGGAAGA
>VUQS01014721.1:2302-15026 GCA_015108495.1 Heterochromis multidens
GTGGGCATGCTTTGGCAGACTAATGTCAGATTATAGCTGAAAAATGCAGGATGGAGTTGGAGTGTTGGGTGGGAACCGAGGCAGGTTTTCTCAGTCCTAAGGGGAAAAGACAATTATACAAGAGAGGTTTATTGTAAGTACTTGCTGTCAAAACAGTTAGAGATGTATCAGTATTAGGAACAGTCTAACAAATGGCGATTGCTGGTATATTTGCAAAGGCGTGTGTGTAGGGCAGCCCTGATGAAAGGATCATTAACCAGTAAAAAGGACCGTATAGAAAGTCAAATATTCCCACGTTTACGGTTGGGAATCACAATATGATACTATCACAATACTGTCTGTCTGTTTTGTCAGATTTTGTCAACACAATAGTATCACAATTGTGAAAGATGCAGTCACAAAACAGATCTATAGTTGACTTTACAGTGAAGGCCTACAACATGGCCATAATGATGTGTTCACTGTCACTTCAATGATACTGATTGTAGTAGTTTTCGTTTCGGGTATATCATATAAGCTGCTTGCTGAATATTGCATATTCATGTACAAAAATACCAAGCTAATGCATGACATGCTGCATTGAAATGATTCCAAAATATGCTTACATGTTCAGTGACAATAGAAAGGCAGAGTAATCCTTTAAGCTCTATTCGTATCCGATGGCTATTGACAAACATGTTTATTCCCTGTCAGCTCTGCTCTCCTACAAATGGGCTGGACTGGATTCATCGTGAGGCTTTCCTATACTGTAAGCTTCCAGAATCAGTCTGTCTCCTGTTCAGTTGCTGGGGTATACTTGACATTTTGAAAGTAATATCATTGTCTTGCAATACTTCTAATATATAAGCAGCAGTTTTCACAGCCTGACTGCAGATACAATACCCCTGTGTGGCACTACAAAGGAGGGAAAGAAGCATTAGTGATCCATTCACTGTGAATGATTAGCCCTGGCTACAGTATAAGCAGGGGGAATCACTTTGTCTACTGGTGTATTTGTAGATTTTTATTACTTTATTATTTATTATTCAGCAGGTACATGGAAAATTACAATTATAAAGGCAGAGCATAAATTCTGGAATCTATATAAAATACAGATACAAAAACATTGTCTTACATAGTTAGTCACACACCACGCAGGACATTTCCACATGTGGCAGACAGCCTTGGGTTAAAAAAAGGTTTAATTCACCAGCCTGACTAGGAAATCTGAAAGAAATTCCCCTTTCTTAGCCTAAAGGGGAGGCAGGAAAGAAGCCTGTGCTTGCATTCACAATCCTCCCGCTTAATGTTATAGATAAAGAATAATATGTCAAATCTTAACTGAGTTAATCTGAATACTTCGAGCATAATAATATCTGAGTTGACTTAATGGATCTCAAAATGTATTACGTTTCAATTAAACAGAATGTTAGTGCACATTTGAAGGGATGAAAATGTTCCTCTTTAACTTCAGCCAGCTTGTCTCTTATGCTTAACTTTACTGAAACATTAGAGCAGGGCTTCAAAAACGCCTTTGTCTGCTGGAGGAATACCTTGCTGTGATAATGTGAAAAAAAAAGCTCTGTTTGCACAACTATTATTGTTTTCTCCCCACAACTGCTCCTTTGTCAAACTAATGATTTCCTTCCCTTTTGTCCATGAGTCCAGTGCAGGATTTGGATGTAGAAAGTTAGAAAGAGAAAAAGCTGCAGCGTTTCAGTTTAGTCCGTTTTCACAGGATTACAGAAATTTGTTGTGAGTTTGTTGAGTAATGAACACATTCCCAGGACCTCAGAACAATATCTCCTGAAAACAGCTGTGTTGAGAAACTGATTTCCATGTGCTTATGTGTCCTAGCACGCTCCCCCACCCCCTCGACTTTCTCTGCAAATGGTACAGTCCATTTAAAAAGGCGCTTGTCATCTCTCAATGCTCTGTGTCCTTTCAACAGTCAGCTGCGGGGAGCACATTTCACAGGGGCAGTGCTGGCTCTCTAATGCACACACAGACACACTCATGCTGTTACGGAACTCTCAGTCACACACACACAGAGGCATGCTTGCACACTGACACACACCACAAATACACCACCTCTGAAACATACACTCCTTCCAGCAAACACACATTTCCCCTGAGCCGGATGCCTCTCTTTAAGGGAAAGGACTAACTACTTTGAGGATTTAACTTGGCTTTCTCATAAAACAAAAAGGGAACACCAGCAATCAGAACAGGGAAAAGGGAGGAATTTATTTGGGGACACCTTCCTTCACAGGAAATGGTCAACTTGTCAGCATGACACCTTGTCTGGATTCCCCTGTCTTCCTCAGGCAAAAATCCTGAAAATGATGGATGACAACAAGCAGCTTGCCCAGCGCATCGATGGGGCCATTCAGTCAGCCAGCCAGGAGGTGACCAACCTGCGGTCAGAGCTGAGCGCCACCAGCCGCAGACTGGCCGAGCTGGGAGCAACAGACTCCTCTGCCAGCGTGCTTGAGACCCTGCAGCACAATCACAATGGTAAGAGAGCCACGCCGAGAGTGAAGTGAGAGTATCTTTTTTTTTTTTTTTTTTTTTTTGCTGAGAAGCTGTGAACATGTGGAGAAGGATGAGTGCACTCTCATTCAGCTGTGTGTGTAATCTCGCAGTGTGTATCTTAAGTGTGCTGTTTTATTTCTGCTTATCATGGAGGATATCCAAGAGTGAAAAAAGCCTCCACTCATACCTCTATTCATGGGAATAAGTGCATTTCAGAGTCAGTGAGAGAGCGGATAAATTGAACAAAAGAGGGTTTATGTTGACTTGTGTCCACTTTCAGTTCTCCCTTAAAATCCCCTCTCATGTTGAATAATTAACCTCCTTAACCTTTAAGAGGGGGGGTAGTGCTGCACTTCAGTAAGGACAGAGTGGGTAAAGTTACAGCCTCTTTTTACTCTCAGGCACTCTGTGTACTAGTTCACTTGGTTCTCCCCTAACCAGGCAATGGATCTGTGTGTCTTGAGGAGGAAGGGAAAGGGGGCTGGTTTTAGGGTTGCCGTGGGTTACTGTTACTGAGAGCTGTTTGAATGGCTGCCCAGTGTGTAGAGAAAGCTGCCTTCTCTGTGTGTGTGCTGCAGCTGCTTTATTTGCCCTTTTCCAACTTTTATGTACTCTGTTTGACATATAGATAGGAAACAGATGGGAGTTCTTGTTCTTGTGTACACGCATAAGCATGGCTGACTGCATAAGCATGTGTGGCTAAACGTGTGCCCATGGGCTGCCGTGTCCCTTTAACTTCTGGCACACACACATTCTCACACTCTTGCTCTTTCCGTTGCAGTCAGCTGGTACAGTGAGCTGTCTGATAGGATGCGTTCCATCCGGGCTTTGGCAGCACTCTACTATGAAACCACATCTCTCGCAGACACTTGTGAAATCAAGCTCAGTAATAGACCTGCTGTACTGCACTCTTAGATTGAAAAACTGTTGGCGAACTTTCCCTTAACAATGACAGTGAGTCATTTAGTCCTCAGTTGACCTCTGTGGTGGTTTATAATAGGGGAAAATTTTGAACACAGGCTGTCCTGCACAGCTGGTCAGGAACTGTTTGGTCATGTGTCAGCTTTGTTTTCAAGGGACTGACACTGTAGCCTTGCTGTTTCTTTGTGTGTGTTTGTGCCTTGCATTATCCCTTTAACCCTGATGCATGCTCACATTCCTGCTGGTTTCCATAGCAGTGTGTGTACCAGTGTGAGAGACGACAAGCACTCCTCTGGGAGGGTTTGAGCACTGATGTCATTGTCCCTCGTTGCTGCTTCTCAGCTCGGCTGAAATGATGGCTGAGTGATGTGTGTGAATCACGTTCATGAACATTCATCTGTGTGAATATTCTTTAAACGTCATAAAGACTGCAGAAAAACACCATCAGTAGCTCATTCTTATAATATTCATGATGCTTCTGAAATGATACACTATGAGAAGCCGATTCCTATCTGTAGATGTCTCAGAAGATGTATTTTGTCAGACACAATTATCTGCAAATGCAGTGCTAAGTGGTTCTGAGTGTCCCTGATTTTAAACATCAAAAAATGACATGCACACATGTCCTTTTGATACTGAAGATTATAGTTGCCAGTTCCTGCTTTTGTTTGCCCTGTGCATCTTCCCACTGTCATTGTGTTGCTGTCAATAAGTCTCTTCTTTTTTTTTTTTTTCTTCACACCCGCCTCTTGCTGTCTGTTCTCTCAACCCCCTTTCTCTCCTTCTAGCTGTTCTTTACAGGCCCAGGGTGTATAATAGAAGCGGCTGGGGATAGGAGGATTAGGTAATTTATCACCAGTGGCTGTGTTGGGAAGGGAGGTGTGTGGTAAGGGTCGCTGGTTCATTGCGCAGCCGGCAGAGTGGGAGTCCTGAGGGAAGCTGTGTTGGGGGGTGCTATCTGGCACTTCAGATCCAGCAGCACTAACCTTGCTAGCAGGCTAGCTTACCTTAATTGCATTCCTGCTGCCTGGGGGTTTTACATTTGCATGTTCCATTCTTCCCAGCAACTGCAAAGTTATGAGGAATTGGGCGTACTTCATTGTCTTCTTGTAGTTTTCATCAGAAAATTACATGCTCAAAACTGTTTATAAAACACAAGGATACAAGATTTAACCTCCATATCTTCCTCAAATCATCTTACCTAACATGTTATCTGTCCTCTGAGCTCACAATTATCCTCCTCCTGGTCCCTCACAGCACTGCATTTAATTTTAATGCAGTGCTGTGGGGTTGCTTATACAGAAGAACGTTAAGTATCCATGAAACTGACCCCAAACTTCTGCCTGTGTGTGGCCCCAGTTGGCATTATTCTCATTTTCTTTTTGTGTACGGGAGAAAGTGGCAGGGTGAGTGAAAGGCCCATTCTAGTGCTCATATTGCCATATTTCTGTATGTTGACCTTTTAGCTGGAGGTATTTTTGAGATGTCTTTTATTTTACTTTTAGGATTTTTTTTTTTTTATAGTGGTCAAGAGGCTTTTTATTCTCTGCATCCACTTTCATAAAGGTGCATGCAGGTGGAAAAATTCACTCTACTTTCTCCATTCTCTGTGTGACATGTATAACTGCACACTAGGTCTGTTGGGGTTACTCTGATTATATGTGGCACAATTATCATAGGTAAAGTAATTACTCAAAGTGCTGCCACATTAAACTGGTTCTTATTCTTATTTACTTTCACTAGCAGAGTCTTTCATACTTGGTAGGATGTCACCAAGATCCCCAGAGCTTACTGACAGTTGCTGACACATAATAATGCACATTTTGGATAAAACATTGGATATTTTTCCGTCGCTAATTATATTCTAACAGTCTCTTGTGAGCACTGATAATGTTTATTTATGAATCATTCAAAGGTCAGTCATATTGTATTTAATGACTCATACATTTGGGAAAGTTTAGAGGGGGGTGGGGGGTGGAGGGTGGTATCTTAGCCAAGCATGGCTGGTCAAGTATTCATGAGCTTTTTTGCCAAGACATAAAAGTCATGCTTTTCTATTTGAAGCTCATCAAAAAGTTTTACATGATGTCGCGGTTAATCATTTCAGTTAATCACAGATTTTATCCACTCTGTAATTAAAAACACCAGAATATATTTATCTTTCAGGAAGCGTTATCCAGGATATCAGGAATGAGTAGAGCCCATTATATCATTTAGCATAGAGGATTTGCTGTCTCTATACATCATTAATGCACAGACAAACTCTGCATGTTAAAACGCTACTGAGGCTGCTCGTGTTCTTTAATTCTGTTCATGGAAAAGCCTCCTTGGCCACTGACATTAAACAGGATTAAGAATATCAGGAAGCTATTTGCTTAAAAAGTGGTTACTCCTTTGGAGATGAAGAGAAGAGCGACCTTGATGTAACAAGCATACTCATTCTTTTAATGGTATTAGCTAGTACTCGAATTGGAATGAAATAGGTGTCGGTGCTTCAGAACAGCAACTGCACAGGTATTGGTTTAACTTGTGTTTAACCTTACAATAATTGCACCTTTAAAGCAAGTTGGGTGATATCTGCAGTCCTGAGATGATGTATTATTGCAATATCTTGTGCATTCATCAGTACAACATTCTGAGCGGCTAAGCATTTCTGTACCAGCAATGTGGAAGGACCAGTTGGCATCTTACGAATCTCACTGAGAATACCTGGCAGTTCAGAAACTGCTCCCTATGTTTTACTTGCTGTGAAACAAAAATGTATACCCCATCTGTTCCTAACACTGACTTGCCTGGTATCATCTCTCAGCCTTACTAAGGTCACATTGCATTTCAGCAAAATTACTTTGGTCTGTGATTGTAGTTTTTACACGTGGGTTCAGATCTCTTTCTGCTCGGTGGGGCTCCTGTCATACTGTGTGCAGTGTTACCAATCAGTTGTCAGTATTGGAGACACACTACTTCCACAGTAAATGCTTCATTAACATCAAGAAGAGAAGCTTGGACATTTGTTTTCATCCAGTGTACAGCAAGTACATGTTCTTATGCTAAAACATGTGATGTGCCCTCATGTTTCCTGGCTCGCATATATCCTGAATATACAGCAAGCTGTATACAGAACAGACAGAAAATAACTTCTGTTTGACAACTAGTTACTTTAACATATAAAGGATGCCATTGCAGTAATACGTCCCATGTGATTAGTGTACAAATTTCGGATCAGTAACTTATTTGTAAAATTGAAGGACATATCAAAAATGGCTATTTACAGTCCAATATTTGTCACTGCTTTTACTGTATCAACCCCTAGTGCAGAAATCCTTTCCACCGTTGTCTTATTTTGTTGTTAAGTTGAGATTCTGTCAAAATCCCTGCAGAGTCATTCAAGTGTAGAATGTCCTTACATAGATTACAGGTTTTTCCATGAATTTGATTTCCTGCTGTCTTTTGTCTTCCCAGACAATGTCTGGAAAACTTGACATTTTGCAGCATGCCATTACCTTCGTACCCTTTCACACTCACTTTTATTGAT
Organism: Heterochromis multidens; assembly: GCA_015108495.1. Taxonomy (NCBI): domain Eukaryota; kingdom Metazoa; phylum Chordata; class Actinopteri; order Cichliformes; family Cichlidae; genus Heterochromis; species Heterochromis multidens. The sequence continues at coordinate 9,270 of VUQS01014721.1, forward strand.
TTGATGAAGAGCTGTTGGTGTGAAGCTGCTGTCACTCAAAGAAGCATTTGGTGTAGGATACCCGCTCGGTGACTGAAAAACAAGGAAACAAAAATAGGAAAGCTATAGCATGGTAATACACAGATATTAAAGTGGGATTTGGCAGGTGGGGGAACCCTAAGATCGGGCATAGCAGTGCAGCGTGGGGAGAAGAGTCACTTAGAAATGAGTCACATAATAATGTGTTTTGTGAGCTCCAGTAGATCTTTTTTTTCTGTACAGACTGTGATCAGCTGACCTGTGGTGCTACTCTGATATTCACTGGTCTTTGTGGATTTAGCCAACTGAATTCAACAAGTTATAAGCAGATGTTACGCAAGCTATATGGCTGACTTCCACTATAAAGCTAGTATAAAAGGTAGAATTCAGTGGATGAATCTAATCAGCATCACCTTAAATATAAATTGATGTTTGCTATCCTTGATGTAACCTACTAACAGTACCCTAGATGTAACCAGTCCAACACAGTGGATCACTGTAAATTTTATCACAATACTGCAAACTAACCAGTGTAGCCTGCACTAAACTGCTTGATATTTTCATGCAACCTCTGAATAACACAAAGTTAGTATACTTCAGTTTGCTTTGCAAAACATTTCACAAAAAACTCTAAAATGTGTATGCACACGAAAAATAATCTCAGCAGTAATATGCACTAACCTTCCTATCAGATTTAATTACTCATTAACTGAAGGTAACGTTAACGCCGTTTCAGATTGTTCCGGCCCACTTTAACCCTCCACTTTAATACAGTCATAAAATACTGCGATGAGTTGCCTCAAACTGTGAAAATGGCACCAAATCTCATTAGTGTTTTTTGTCGATGGAGATGGCTTTTGAATCCCTCTCTGTCTACGCCGATGAGAAACCTAATGACTTGTGTGAGGAAAAATGATAGCCCTCCTCAGGTTTCATGTTTATGGCACGTTTTATAGTCATTTATTTGACAAAGTTACTCAACAGATGGTTACTCATCAGAGCATTTCTCAAAAGTGCAACAAAAATTGGATCTGCCACAATTGCTTTTGGCAAATTCCATTTAGCTCCTCTTGTGGCATCAAATGCAGTAATTTTCATAATGAATCCCATGTTTATAAGGAATCACCACCAAATGAAGGTTTTATTTCAATTCGAATGACCCAGCTTTATTTCATAATAAGGATGAAACATGAACATGTGGTTGAAGGTACTTTCGTATAAAGGATGTTGAAGATAAGTGATGTTAGTCTGTAACCATATGTTTAGAGGTCATTCATTAACATACGAGCGTAGTCATCAACCCGGCATTCTAGCAGAGAAGTTGTTAGGCTCGGCACCTGGGACTGGGCCAGAAAGGGGGGTGGGTTTGGGGACTTAGCTGGGTATTAATGTATATTCAAAATGTTTTTTTTTTTAACGTTTGTCCTGGGAAAACCTTTGGTCCCGGCATTCTTGTAGGCTACTTTATCACTTACCATGCCCTGAACATTGTTATAGACCAAGCACATGCCATATGGCATTCTCCAATGCCAGTGACCTTCCCCAGCAGGATAGTGTGCCCCAACACACTGGAAAAAATGAGGCATCAACCCAAAGAGCACAACACCCCAGTTTCCAAACTGACTAAAGCTGAGACAAGCCTGATCTGCATAGACCCCACCCCACAAATCACAGGACCCAGACGATCTGGCAGCATGAGGGAGATCTACACAGTATTAGGCAGGTGGTTTTAATGATATGGTTGAAACGGTGTATGTGATGCGCTGTTATTATGTCAAGTTTGTTCTCACTGTATCGTGGGTGTGTATTGTCAGCACTTCCACATATAGATACATAGACACCTTGGACACCTTGTCACAAATCACTGAACACAGGAGAAGTGTTTTCCAGATAGTCATGGGCTACCAACAGACCTTTAGACACTAACAGTGGTTTATTATGATATTAAAAAACGTTTACTAATTAAACCCACATCCCTAAACTAAACTATCCTCTGCTACTATTTACTCTTTGCCTGAATAGTCAATCCAATGCCCTTTGTTACATTTTGGTAGGTCAGGCCTACAATTTATCTTTGATGTTTTAGGTTAGTCATAGTATGCATTAATGAGATGGAGCAGCTCACCGGTATGTAAATTTATGTTGCCCTTTGTCCTCCAGCTTGCCTTTGCTGGAAAGTAATGCTAACAGTACTCTTGCACACAGCAGCAGATGGCTCGAGCAAGTGTCCTCAGAAATCGGTGACATTGCACATATTCGGATGCCATGAAGTGCAAACGCTGAGCTGTGTCTTGCAGAACTGTGAAGGCAGAGGGTAAGAAAGAGCAAAAGTACAAAGTAAATGTCACTTTCCCCACATTTACGAGAGGATTTGGAATATTCTTTAGCTCTATGAGTGTGAAAGGCCAGCGTAATGGATAGTGCACCATGCGAATAGACTACTGTGAACAATGATTAAAACTCTCATTAATTTGACGAAAAGCTTCATTAGTGGGCGATCGTGGGTGGTGGACATCATTGTTTTTATACTGCAACTGTGGCCTTCATTTTAATGTGTGTCATGGGACCCAGTTTAAACATATCAGAACAACCTTGTGCCTCCTGATAATGTTGGTGAGAATCTTTGGAAACTGTGTCGTTTTCACTGACTCAGTGATTGTAAAGGAAGTAAAATGGGAAATTAGAGCAGCTGATTCTAGGCTATAGTGAAATTACATTGGATGGGATGCTAATGTATAAGTCTGCACAGTGGAAGCAGATAGATTTGTTCTGTAGCCCCAGAGAATGGCTACTAATAGGCTCAGATAGGAGATGAGGAAAGTGTGTGCTCGTCAGGCACGGAGCCCCCCCAGTGGTTTTCAAATGATGTGATATGACGGTGACTGGGGAAAGGGGAGGGGTCTGGGGAGGAGGATGGTCTGCTGCGGGGCTTCCTAACATTTTGTCAGCAATTACTCACAATGAGGTGCAGCGAAACGATGGGCTGCGGCAGTAGCAATGATGTAATGACATTTTCACTGTTCATCTCACATTTCTGTGAAGTGGTAGATTGAAATGATTTGAGTTTTAGCTAATTTGGACCACTGTTTCTTTGAGATCAGTGTTTTGCACTGCATGTGATCAGTACAACATGCTTCACCAGTGTGTGGAGATGATGTAAACCTTGATGTCAGTCTTTATTCCTTGGCAGGTCTGTCTTCAAGTGTTTAGATAGTATTAAGTTTTCAAACAACATGTTAATTGATTTGATGGGATTAATATCTTTTATTATCCCCAAGGCACATCCAAACCAACTTTGCCAAGCTTTAAGTGTTGATATATTGTACCATCTTATAATACATAATAATACAATTACATAAAACATAATAATACATTTATCAAGAGATGACTGCTTTAATAATGACATTGTTATGCAAAACAGCGTTCACCTTCTTCAGGGTGTTAATTTTTCATACTTGCAAAGGGGTACATAAGTGTGTGCATCCAAAGCTGATAAGGGTATTTTTGGTGCAGGTATGAGTGAATAGAATGACTGCATAACACTGCAGAGGCATTGCTTCGCCTCGCAGCATTTTCAGACATATGTACTGGTCTATGGTCAGATTTCTCCTTGCACATATCCCACTGCAGCCGATTAAGAACTGACAAATAGAGTAGGATCTCGGATCAGTGATTCTGTAAAGCCTCTACTCATGTGTCAAACGGTTTCCAGCAGCACAGAAGGACCAGTCAAGGGAGCTGTTTCAAAGTGTTTGTGAGGCATTGCCTTGAAATTGCTATATCACTCTTGGAAAAGCGCACAGGATGTTATGTTCTTGGCCAAAGCCGTTGACGTTTAATGTTTACAGACAAGGATCAGTGGGAGTGCAGAGGTATTCATGCACAGTTGACACTAAGGTAGTTATTTGAGTATTAAATACTCCCATCCACCCCCCACATTTTGTACTTAACATGCCGCTTGGAATGGAGCTCTTAAATCTTGCTGGTGGTTTTGAGTCTAGAGCAGCTTATTATTAAGACATACCACCTAACCTTTTAGCTGTCTAATAGTAATTTTAGGAAAATTTCTTTGTCTGTGATCACATTGGATGCATTGTGAGTATTGCTAGTGGCAGCCAGAGGTCAGTGGGTGCAGACACATTACATCATCATTCTTATATGCTATGCAAACCTTCAAAAATTGCAAGCTGTCAGAATTGCAGCATTTGGGCATAAAATTATAAAATCGTGTCTAACAGGGAGGTGCATTTCCGGTATTATTGTCTTGTCTAATATCTCCCTAAGTAATTTTAAAGTTTCCATGTGATAAATGAAAACAAACTTTAATACATTTTCTACTTGGTGATCCTAAAAGGGTTCCCCAATTCACTGTTTTCTTTTTTGTGGAAGCAACCAAAAAGGGAAAAAAACAACCTCATTCCTCTTATCTTACCTAGTGTTTGTTTTTGCTTCTAAATATCAACAGCCAGCATAAACGGATAAAATGCTGTGTTACGTTTGTTCTAGTCAGTTAATCAGGTCTGGCTTTTGTGAATCTGAGTGATCATCCAGCTTCCAATTGTCCATCTATCAGCACGCAGACTGTCCAGCCAGCTGGTGCCTGCTGGGTTGAAGAGGCAGACTGGGCAAGGCTAGATGTCACAGTGGTGGCAGGTGGGAGCCACCATCAGGTATCGTTATGCCCGCTGGCACAGGCGAGACTGTCTTGGAGCGGCATGATTTGGGGGAGAGAGAAAGAGAGAGGCGGAGGCGGAGGCATCTTGAGCCATGCGTATGCCAACCCTGACAAACTGGATAAAGCCTCCAGTGGACTGGCACAGTAGATGTAGAGGGCAGGGGGAGGGAGGGAGGGAAGAGGGTGTTGGTTAGCAGATGTGTGTGTCATCACAGGCCTGGCATCATGCTGAAGGGGAGGAAACATTATTTACACTAATGTACGTAAACAGACAGATATATGCAAATGCAGTGCAAAAGTTGATGTCTGCGTGTGTATGTGAGGACCTTCACTTTCATAGCAAGGCTAAAAATACTGCCTACAGTTCTGTTTTCACAGGTACACACTGCCTGTCTAGGTGTACTTTTCATCCTTTACCTCATTAGTTTTTCACATGTCTTAACCACAATTTTTTTAAACTTATTTTACCTCTATTATCTAATAAAAAAATTGACTTGAATGTCAGTTCTTCTGATGCATTTAGGCTTGAAAATGTTCTCTGACTTATGGTGTCAGGTTAGCTATAATCTTTATAGAAATGTGTCTGTCAAAGCAGTATTGTAGTGAATTCGTCTTTAAATTCTAAGAATACTGCATATTGACCTAAGAATAAGCTAAACTGAAAAGCTGCTGTTCTCAGTTTGGCTATAGTAGTCACATAATGTGTGCATAAGTTACAGCAATGACTCTCAGATATACAGGGTGGGCCATTTATATGGATACACCGTAATAACATGGGAATGGTTGGTGATATTAAAGTCCTGTTTGTGGCACATTAGTATATGTGAGGGGGCAAACTCCCCAAGATGGGTGGTGACCATGGTGGCCATTTAGAAGTCGGCCATCTTGGATACAACTTTTGTTTTTTCAATAGGAAGAGGGCCATGTGACACATCAAACTTATTGGTAATGTCACAAGAAAAACAATGGTGTGCTTGGTTCCAACGTAACTTTATTCTTTCATGAGTTATTTACAAGTTGCTCTTTGTTCACAGCCATTGACATGTCGAAGAGGTTAACACGTG
>VUQS01014724.1:3229-19942 GCA_015108495.1 Heterochromis multidens
CAACATACCCCCCCCCCCCCCCCCCCCCCATTATTTCAAAATAAAAGATTATTATTATTATTATTATTATTATTATTATTATTATTATTATTATTATGGGAAATTTACTGAGCGAGAAGAAGCCGGTTTTATTAGATTTATTTTAAAATTTGTCACGCTCCAAAGTGGATTTTGCTCAGTCTGAAAATCCTATTCAGGGACACGCAGTCTGAAGAGTTTTGTGGTTTACTGAAATAATTTATGCTTTATGGACCTTAACACAACTGCTGTATTCGATACCAACACTAACCACATGTGTTTAATGTGTGTGTGCGTGGTATGTGTGTGACGAATAAATCAACTACTGCAAGTGTGTCTAGTTATTATTATTATTATTGTTGTTGTTTTTGTAGTTAATAACTACTGCAAGTGTGTCTAGTTATTATATTATTATTAATTAATGTTGTTATTTATTGTACTGTGATTTACTGAATACTTTGTTAAAAAAATACTTTTCACTAACCTTTTTATTCTCAGCATTGATTGCATGCACCAACAGTTATTGCTAATTATTTTAAGGACCAACTGACCTGGACACTCTCTCCATCTTCTGTGTGTGTGTGTGTGTGTGTATGTGTGTGTGTGCGCGCGTTGGCTCTTGCAGAAGGTAGAGAGTGTGTGAACTGCGGGGCCACGTCGACTCCGCTGTGGAGGCGGGACGGTACGGGTCACTATCTGTGTAACGCCTGCGGACTCTATCACAAGATGAACGGGCAGAATCGCCCTCTCATCAAACCCAAGCGACGGCTGGTACGTCTCCATCATGTTTCTCTATTGATGACATTTCCGTCTCTCTCTCTGTTTTTCCCCTATCCAGGAAGAAGTAGGCCTATTAGCTGCAGGAAATTGACTCGACAAGTGCAGGTCTCTGCTTTCAGATACTACCACAGAAAAAAAAAAGTGCAGTTTTTTTTTTTAAATGCAATGACAGTGCTACCTTTTATTTGCTAAAATTGTCATTGATTCACATAGTATTATTTTTGAACAATAGGCCCCATGTATATTTTCCACAGAACGCTACCTGTGGCCATCAAAACTTTACAACTCCTCTTTATGACACTTGGACTATTTCCACTTGTAATATCTTATTTATATCGTACATAGTATTGTTTCACTTTGGAATATTTAATTTAACATTGCACTTTGAGCACTTTAGTTTTACTTATTTTATTATAGAGAGAGACTACATTTTCTATCTTTCATAATGAGCGTCTGTAACAAAACAATTTCCCCTGGGATTAATAAAATATTCTGATTCTGATTTTGGAGATGCGCTGCCCCCATTTAAAGAAACTGAGCATGGCTGCAGTCGTGCATACATAAGAGCTCATTATAACAAACATTTTTTTAATTTTCTATTTTATTATTATTTCACCATTTAGGTAAGCCTACATTTGAGCTATATTCAGACTTTATTTGCTTTTCAAGTGCAGCTATTTTTGCAGTTATTTTGGGGAAAGCCCCTCTCATCAGAGCTTGCATCTCTTATGAGCTTCACAGGAGTTCCCCTCTCTTTGAGAAAAAAATTAATTCTTTCGAGGCAAAAATGGCCGTCCAGTCCTCTTCTGTTCTGGACTTCTTCTCTGCACCACTTCGCCTCTATAATGTGAAAACCCGACTACTCAGGAAAGGGCTGCCGGATATCTGAGCAGCGCAGATAAGTCGCTTTTAACAACACAGCCCCGCTTCCCCAGTCAAAACATAAAGGCTGAGGGAGCCCGAGCCAGGCCAGACAGAGAGTCACGACTTGAGATTGTTTAGTGTTATAATCTCTGCTTAAATACACGAGGATGGTCAGGTATGGGTAACTGCCAGGCCAACGTTTGACCTTGTAGTTCTTACTTATGGAGGGAAACAGGTCAGAAAAAACTGTAGAGGCCAAAAAGTGACAGTTATGGGGAGGATTTAGGCTCAAGATACGATCTGTCAGACGAGTAATTTCTCTATTAAATCACCACATCGTGCAAATAATAATCCTGCCACCCTTTCTTTGCTTAGATTTAAGGTGTTGGTTGTGCAGAAAAACCCAAGATGGTAGAAAAAAAAAAAAGAGTCAAATTATGATGATAAGTGAAATGAATAAAAATAGAGATTTTTTCATAAGGTGTATTCCTCCACTGTGATTGGTTATTCACAGCACAGAGCAGCAGGGGTTATTAGGCCACCACACGTGTATAATTGGAAATCCCTCCCTGAGATAATGTAGTCCTTTACGTTAGTGTGTCCTCTGCGGTCACCTGCCTATTGATTGTTTTTAGAGATTATAACATCAATGTCAAGCCACTGCAGCAAACTGGCCTGTGAGGCAGGCAGCTGAAATCCATCGGAAGACATGACTTTCACTGTGGCAGGATGAAGTGAGGCTTTTTACTCTGCTAGTAGCCTGCTGCGGAGCCAAAAATATCTACTTTTTTTATTTTTTTTATTTATTTTTTTTTAAACTGTGTGCTTTTAACTGGCGTGCAATTATTGCCATATGGTTCATTTCACCGCATCATGTATTCATGCTTTGTCTGCATATTGAGAAATCCAAAGCATACATCCTATAAGAGGACTTTTAGGTTTAATCGATGCCAAATCTATACGTTTCATCTCCTTTCTTTTCATTTCCATTGTCTGGCGTCACGTGGTTGACATTTAAAACAAGGCTTTGTGGCACAAACACGCATTTTAAAGGGGGGGGGGGTAATCAGATTTAATAGCTCTCCCATTTCAAGGCACTGCTTTTATGTCTTCTGTAAATATTTATTCTTCAGGAGGTATGAGCTCTACATGGCTATTTTTAGCCCCGAGTGAAAGCAGCTCTCGCTCTCTTTTTTTTTTTTTTGTATTTCTTTCGTCGTTTAAAACTATTCTCAGCTTGCACTAAATGCAAAAAATGAATTCCACTGGGTAGAGATATATAATGTATATGCTGTCAAAATAAAAGCTTCCCATGTTCTGAATGTTTCAAGCAGCTTTGCACAATGCTGGAGTGAAAATAAAGACTGTATTTAAGCAGGTATCATAGAAAATGCATGTGTCGTTTCTTTGTTGCATCAATCGAAGATACCATGGATACAGGGCTGCTGAATTTACACCATATTCATCCTGGTGACTTTTAAAATTCCACATTTTCCTTGCAAATCCCCCTTAATGAGTGCCATATGGCTATTTTGTGTAACCAAACAAGTGTTAACAAGTGTTTTTTTTAAAGCCAAATTTAAGTGTTAAAAAGAGCCCTGAATGATGGTATTAAAGCTGTTAGAATAAACCTCCATGGTGATTGGGTCGTTGAGCGGTCATGTGATGTTTTTTTTCTTTTTTCTTTTGGCCTGTCTGTGTTGTACAGTCCGCAGCCAGGCGGGCAGGGACGTCGTGCGCAAACTGTCAGACGACAACGACGACGCTGTGGCGGAGAAACGCCAACGGGGACCCGGTGTGCAACGCCTGCGGCCTGTACTTTAAACTGCACAATGTGAGTAATAAACCTTCACAGGATATCTCTCATACCTATCGAGGCTTGTCTCCAATATTTATTCCTTCAACTCCATCTCCCCCCCGCCTTCTTTATTTCTCTCTCATCACGTCCTGCTGGGCACCTTCCCCTCTCCCTCTGAATATTTTATCTGACTTGTCCCTGCAGAGAATTTCCGGGGCACGGCGATAACAAATACTGTAGAATTAATATGATTTATTGGCAGTAAGTGCGAATCTAAAATGTATAAGACCTAAGTGAACTAAGCCCGCAGCCGCCTTGCTTTTGAATATTAAAGAAGGGGGCTTAATTAAAATTCGATTAATTTTTAGACCACTTTTTTTTCCTTCTATTTCTAGCCTTTTGGTTCCATGCGCGCCAGGGACTCGGAGTCCCCCCTCTGACCACCAATCCGTCTGATTCGTTTTGGGTTGGTTAGTGCCTCACCACATCATTTCACATCCTCAATCTGAAAACCCCAGGGACTCGTTTATCTCTCCCTCTCTCTCCTCTCCTGTGCACAAAGCTGTCACTTTTAATCAAACTGCCATTGTGGCTGAAACTAATAATAATAATAAGCAGGATAACTGCTCTGAGGCCACATGTAGGTAATTCCGCCCCCTTACAGACAACAGATAGAGGTTGCCTATATCCCTGTGTGTAAGGGGAAGAGTATCCTGCTCTGCTGGCCTGCTTGTCACGCAACCGCTCTGTTAAATCATTTTCCCATGTTACTTTTGGCACATAGTTAGGCAATGCAGAAACAGATTCAGACCAAGGTTAAAAGGAGAGTAGAATAATATTTCCCCGTTACATATTAGCGTTTGAACTGACCCCGACCTTGGTGTAATTGTGAAATTAGTTTATTTTGGTAAATCCAGACTTCTGTTGGGGTTTGCTCCCTTTGAAACAAATTCCACATTCTTCATGGAGAATTTAGTGGAGTCCCTGCTGGCCTGCATGTGCTCCTAATGTGTGAGCGTGAGCGTACCGTCCCAAAACACCTGATGGTAGCAGTCTGTTGTCCCGTAAGCTCAGATAAGAAGCTTGTGAAAACAGAAAAGTTGCCACAAACATAAGGTTGTGTTAAAACCCAAAACATAGACGGCTTTCTCTGAGTAATCAGGGGTTTTCTCACTGTGCCTATAAGGTGTCTTTCTCATCTTTATATTTCTGAGAGGTGTGCTGTCTTTCACACCTCTGTATGGAGGCTGAGGTTTCAGGTGGTTAGCTGATGGTTTTCGGAGGGAGGCTGTGACAGCTTGCACTGTGCATTCTGTGGCGGTCATTGACTCAAATGCTTTTGTTTGATGTGCTCGGATGTTGGTGGCCGAGCACAGGCCGGAGGCCCAAGGCTTGTTCTGTGAGACGCTAGACATCTCAGCATCAAAGAGCGGAGGCCAGACTGGCTTTCGGTGGGCGTAGCATGCCCTAGAACTGGAATCAGGGCATGCGAGGCAGAGAAGGTCACCCAGTATGGAGTCAAAGCTTAGAGAATGAAACCACACCACTGGGGGAAAACAGATCTCTGCCCTCCACTAATCATCAAGGCAACTGTTGAAAGAGTCAGCGAAAAATGCCAATGTCTCAGACAGCTCGAGAAATCCCTGTTCCCATTTCCCCGGGAAGAACCACTGAGAAAGATCAGGAAGCCAGTCGGCCTCATCCACCTCCCCTCATAATCCTGCCCACAGCCGGAATTCCATCATCCAGCTCTCATTCCCCGCTAAAACCTATGCTGGAATATGGCAGCTGGGGCCATTTTGGCCAAGAGACGGCCACGCGGTCGAGGAGGAGGGTGGAGAGAAGGACTTGGCCGACGCCGACGGTCGTCATGGCCATGTGTCTCTGTGGTTGACCGGCTGCACATTAGCTGCCAGACTCTTCTCCGTCTCTGTTCTGCACATGCTCTCTCCATCTTCCCTCCACACCCCCCCTTCATCTGTCCTTTTTCTCTCTCTCTTTCTGGCATAGCTACAGCCTTAGATACAGTCCAGCTTAAAGGAATCAGCATTCATATCCTACCCAACACACACACACATATTCTCATAAAGAGTATAGATAAACAATCTTGTGTTTCAGGATGGGACAGTCAGATTCGCCTCGTAATGGATCTCCATTACATATCATTATGTCTGTCCAAAACCCCAAAATCTGTCTCTAAGAGAACTAAAAAGCTCTTTGTGCACCATATTTTTCTTATTTACTCTGAAACTTGGTGACACCCCTCACTTAAGGTTTTTTTTTTTTTTTAATATAAATGTTATGCTGGAATCTTAAATTTTAAGATTAGTATCTCATGTGAAATGTTCACAAAGACAAAATACTCATCTGCCATCTTTTTCTTTCTCCTTTCGAGAGCAGATCAACCGACCTCTGACCATGAAGAAGGAAGGCATCCAGACCAGGAACAGGAAGATGTCCAGCAAGTCTAAGAAGAGCAAAAAGGCTCAAGACAACATGGATGACTTCTCCAAGAGCCTGATGGACAAGACCAGCTCGTTCAGCCCGGCCGCCCTGTCCCGCCACATGTCATCTTTCCCTCCCTTCTCGCACTCCGGCCACATGCTGACCACCCCCACACCCATGCACCCCTCCTCAAGCCTCCCCTTCACCACGCACCACCCTTCCAGTATGGTCACAGCCATGGGTTAGAGCTCCCCGCGGTGCACCACTCCTGAACCCTTGGCCTCGCCACCACCGCACCCTTTGGTACCTCTGCTGACCTGCTTCCATATCCTAAAAGACAAACTGCTTCTTGGTCCGATCTAAACTCCCCAGTCTCACCACCGAGCCACGGTGTGAGAGCGACAGGCTTTAGGCTCCTGTTCTCCTCAGTTGTATCTTATTTTTATAAAAATCGAAGTGTACCTCTGCGATGTGAATGCTTTGCAGACTTGACTTGACTGTGGCGCACTGACCTCCAGGGGGAAGTTTTTTGTTTTCCTTCTCCCCAAGCCGCCACCACTGCATTGAGGCTGTCCTCCCAGCTGATCCACACGATAAGGAGCTTCATTTGTGTACAAAAAGCCATTTTTCCACACTTGACATCACAAAAACTCACATTACAAGAACTTTTGTGACACCCTCTTCCTTAATGTCCAAACCCACCTCCCTTCACCTTGCACCTGTGTAACAGGAACCCCCTCCCCACTCCCTTGCTCCCTGTTCCTCTTCTCCTCCTTCTTCTTCTGCTGAAGATGAGGAGAGACAGACGTTGAATATATTTGTACAAATTGTATGAAATACAGTACATTTAATGAAGACTTTTTAATTAAGTAAGAAAAAAAAAGGAAACATGCCCCTGGGCAGCTAACAACAAGAAGGGTACGAGTCGCAGCAGGTGGAGAGACTTGCCGCTGGAGGAGTGAGGAGAGGCCGCCTCTGAGTCCCGGAGGAAAGAAAAAAAAAAAGGGAGGAGGAGGTGAGGGAAAGACTTTTGAGAAAGGGCAGGCCTCGGTTTTTGCCTGCATGAATTGTGTTGCATTAAGTTTGCAGAGAGTCAGCGGCTCTGGCTGCAGGCATCTCTCTTCTTCTTTTTTTTTTTGTTTTGGATGTGCTATAGGTCTCGGGCAATTGGTTTGTGTTGAAGCGCGCACGTACAAGCACACACATACATGTACACGCACGCACACACTCACACACGCACACAGACACACACTTGCACACATTTGATCACCTGAAAGACTTTCTTCCTGCCCACAGATTATATGCATTGTGAAAAAAGTTCCTGTATTTGTTATTTGTATGTATAAATCAGAGTACCAAAAATACGAAAGAAACAAAGATGTAGAATTATTTCTTTATGTTATGCAGACTGAATGGTTGTAAAAAATTTAATAATAATCACTAGTGTAAAATATGACTGCTTTTTTGTTTCGTAATTTTTTTTTTCCTCTTTGAAAATAATAAACTAGTTTAATCTCTGTTGACATGTTAGCTGTGGTTGAGAGCTGTCTTCTCTGTCTGCTTCTGTGCCTTGTGATCTTTGACACATACTCACCACCCCTCCCCCCACACTCACCTACCCACCACAACCACAACTAGAGACGCCCACTTTTTTTTTTTTTAACCCAGCATTCACAGGAACAGCTCTTACGGTCAGTTGAGCACAAACAGGAAGTGAAGGAATAAACAGTGGCAATGGAGGAACAAATCAAATGGCAGGGTCAGACAGGCCAGGCTGCGCGGGGCACTGCGGGCTGAAGTGGCTTTTGTCTCATCCTACAAATACATAAATACATGGCGACCGACATGCACAAAAACCATCTGTCATTCATTAAGTGAGGAGGATCCATCAGGAAGCAGCACCGTTTCAGGCATTTCTCTTGCATCCTAATAATAACTAATAATTAACTCTGATAAGAAATAGTGCTGATAATCATTCTTGAGCTGAATAATGTTACAGATATATAAAATAGTCATATGGCTGCATGCAACACCTACAAAACAAGCCAATGAGCACTTCTAAACATTGAGTTACCCTCACTGAATATATCACCTCTACTAGTGAGAAATGATTCAAGTGTTAAGCATTAGTGGAAAAGAGGAACTACTGTATGTGTTTGTTTCAACCACTGAACTGCAGAGTGGATAAAGGTTCATGTTTAACATTGTGCCCGTCAACTTATTAAGTGATCAGTTTTGCTGAAGATGGTTCCATAGCCTGCACTCAAAATACGGTTTTAGAACTGTAAGCACTAATGATAGTAGCCTGTGTAAGGTAGCGGGAAGGAGAGAAAAGAAGATGATGAGCTACTATTACTATGAAAGATTGCAATGCAGGGCTGCAGAGCCCAGTCATACACTATAGTAGATGACCAGTGTTGTTAAAGTTCGGAAGGTATCACCACATGCTCTGTACATGCATTCCAAGATGTAATGCATGTATGATTTATGTCCATTCAGCTAAATTCTTTTACTGTTCACCAAAGTAGCCATGACGTTTGACATCTTAAAGTTCTGGATCAAAGAATTTCCTGAGGTTTTCAAAGAAAAGGCCCAACTCTCAGGGACTCCTTTTCTTCACAAAATCAGTCAAGAAATACCCACAAAAACATGAAAATGTTAACCCCGTTCACATATTTTATTTATTTATTTTTTGCCATCATTAGCCTTCCATTAATCTAAAAGCAGCATCTTCTTTGCATTAACACAGCTGCAGTGGTCAAAGTCAAGTCAGCTCTCTTTACTTGCATGACGTTTTATTCTGTGCATGCAGAGCAGTTCATGACACATTGGTTTTAATGAAACCCATAATCAGAGAAAATGTGTGCAGTATCCGCCATCTTGGGTGCAATTCAACATGCTCATCAAAAAATGTAAATAAATAAATAAATATATGAAGCAACAGGCAAAAGATTAAAAAAAACATTTTTTTTTTTTTTTTAGCTACAATGATCCCATTTAAAAACTGTCATAAACATGAAAGTGGTCTGAATATGAAAAAAAGCACAAAGTTCAAAACTAAAATTGCAAAGACTTGTGAAGAACCCCAATTAAAGGTGAAAATAATTTATTTCCACAGTAAGCCTGGACTGCTGTGTTTATGCTACCTGTGTTACACATTTAAATAGAAGAAATAGTAAATGTGCACTCGGTAAAACAAGGAGAATGTTTGCCTTTCACCGTAATTTTTACCCTTTAAAGCCCTCCAAAAACTTACAAAACAAAAAACCAGATAATTCTGGTGCAAATTTGTTACATTCAATCTGTGATAATAACAGGATGCAGGAGTTAAAAATAAGGCACCCACATCAAGCTCAGATGAAAGAAAAAAATTCATTTATTTCAGTTTTTTTTTATGTTACATGTTAACCAGGTAGTCTTACAGCAAACTTCTGCATGTAGTCAGCCTTTCAAGGTTTGATCCTTTCGCATGCAAAGTTCTGAAATGTCGTCTTTGGCTTGAAACCTCTAAACAACTCTAAAGATCTAAGTGCCCCAAAATTGTACACTGTTACAAACCATTTCCAGTATCGAAATATATTTGCACAAGTGGAATGCCTGCTTCCCGGCAGAAAAGGCCATACAGAAGTCAGGTATTTGGCATCATTTGTTTCTGAGCTGCTGTGAC
Source organism: Heterochromis multidens (assembly GCA_015108495.1). NCBI lineage: Eukaryota > Metazoa > Chordata > Actinopteri > Cichliformes > Cichlidae > Heterochromis > Heterochromis multidens. The sequence goes on from VUQS01014724.1 coordinate 12,802, forward strand.
CAATCAGGAGATTTGCTCCTGTGTTTTAATAGTGAGGTCAAGGGGGCATGTGGAATGAGAATAGAAATAGTGAGTGTATGCATGTGTGTATAGAGGGATTGAGGAGAGCTTTGCCCTGTGGTGAAACCTCATGGCCTCTGGCTGACCTTTTTCCCCTCTGGTGTCTGGCTGTGGACGTCTGCCAAGGGTGACTTGAGGTGCAGAGACTGGCTCAGGTGAGAATGAGGAACTCTGTGATCTTGTCTCCTCTTTCCTCCGTCATCATCGTCATCGCAGTCACAAACCACTTATTTCTGTCCCTCTCTCCTTCGGTCTGTCTCTCTTCCTGCGTCTGCCTCTCGTCTTTCAGGTGAGGATGATGACAGATTTGTGGGTGTAATTGGCTCTTAGGAATAGTCCATCTTCATCCAGGCTGCACCCCTGTCACCCTCAGCAGAGGTCAGGTCAAATTTGGGGTTGCTAAGAATTTGATGACTTGGAAATACACTCTTCATCCAAAACATGCAACGTTTGCTGCTTGGAATCAAGATGCAAAATGGCAATACCCTTTTAATAACCGGGGGTATTCAGATGAATTTAGAATTTTTGAAGTAAAGACAGAAAGAGAGAAAAAAATATCAAAAATTCCCCACAGTGCTAAAAATGATCGCACAACAGGAAGCAGAAACCTATTTGTACAGGATGTGTCGACTGTTCCCTCACACCTTTCTTTACATTAAATATGGTTTTGTGTAAAACGTTTCATGTCTTGGTTTAGGTGTGTTCTAGTTTCTCAGCACATGCAAACACAGTGTTGTATTAGTAATACTGGTTTGAAAGTGGGACTAATCTGTGTCAGTGTGGTCTCATGTGGGGGAACAGATTGTGTGTTGTGGGCTAATGGTTCTACTTCTGTCTTGCAGTTCAAACCAATACCTGTTTAACGGTGTATAGTATGTATTCTTAACTACGTATTTTGAGGCCTGGATGAAGAAAAAACCCCCAAAAAAGAAAATAAAAACAAAAATAAACGTGGGCTCAGCTTAATGGTTATCCACATCCCATACTACATTCTCTACAGTGTGTCATATAAAATTAAAATTTGCACTGGTATGAAGACGTGTAGTGTCATTCAGCCTCTGAGACAGGCTACGCTCATCGCTTTCACATGACAAGTCCATTAGAATGATACTGGCGTGATACGCTCTACTTTGCAAAATTTGGTTTACTGTTTTTTGTTGTTTGTGCAACTCTTGTTCCTAAAAGTGACACTAAAATGTGTTATATAGTAGGGTAATAGTTAGAAACTCACACTGTGTTGCCAAACTGTTTAAAACCCCTAAAATCGAGAGAAGATCTCTACATTTTAGTGGCCAATTTACAATATTTTTTAATGGGATGGAGTAAATAAAACAGGTAAAGAAGTGTAACAATAGCACATCATCTAGCTCCAATGAAGATTTTGAACAAATTGACGAAATCTGTTGTGTGTATACTTTCATATAATGCAGAATGAGGTGACTTAGGCCTCGATTATACTCTGTTGTGGACACGGACAGACCCGAAAGCTGAATACTCACTTTGTTATACTTCTTTGAAGTCTGCTGCCTGGGGAGCACGTGTAGTTGGTGTACTGTAATGTAATTCTTCGTGGATGAGTCTACACGGTCACAAAAAACATGTAGGCACGTGGACATCCACACGGACCCTTGCGTTCACCCTCTGATGACGAAATTTACATCACACAGACCTGAGCAGACTTGCGGATGCAGAAAGTACAATTCTGGCTTAAAAACCTCACAAATTCCCATTGATAGCAGCAAGAGACCACCTTCAACCAAACACTTAAGTCAGCTCAATTAGCCACGTTACTCTATTATCTATCTCACTATCAAAGGGATTGTTACACAGTCAGAAATTTTGGAAAGTAAACTTTTGTGCTGAGCGTACTATGAAACAACAGATACAACTCTTATGTCTGTGCGGCCAATATGAACTCACAGCAGTTATTTAGCTTACCAGCACCTCTGAAAGCCTTTAATTAGCATCCTATAGTTTGTTTACGATATACAAAAACTTTAAGTCTCTTGGTGCTTTCTGGCAATTTGGTGTATAACCAGGCTAACTGCTCCCACCTTATGCTAAGCTATGCTACCCAGGCACTGGCTATAGCTTCATCTTTATGGACAGACTCAGCAACAAAGCGAGTATTTCAACAGATTGAAAACAAATTCCATACGCATAGAATACAAATAGTACTATTTCTATGTAACAGTGAATACTATGTAATTACTTGCCTAGTGCATGGATTTTGTTGGTGTAGTGTCTAAAATGGAACATGGCAAGCTGTACACTTACAGGAACTGATAACAGCAACATATACTACATGATTAATATACAGTGAAGACGTCAGTATAACACACAAACACCAAAGAACAGAACAAAACACATAACACCAATGCCTGATGAAAATATGCTGATGCCTGCTTTTGTTCTCCAGCTGGTGGTCCTTTTTTGTTACGTTGTCAAGATGGTGATAAAGATGGTATTGAGCACCTTTCCCTACTTAATGTTTTCTAAGTGTGCAAATTAAGAGTGCGTGATTAAAGTTATAGTGATATTTTAAATATGTCTGTGTAGGTTCTCATTCATCCAAGTCATGGTAGTCTAAAGTGCTTGAATCAAAGGCAACTGGATTTCTTTTAGGTTCTTAAATATGTTTCCTCTCTCAGCCGAAAGGTTTCCTCAGCTCAAAGACCTGATGGGTAGTGCCAAATATTTAAGTTCTTGTTGTCCACTACCACCTCCAAGGTGACAGCCCAACTAGAGGTTAAATACCTGGGACTTTTCAAAGAAGTCCAGATGCCTTCAACTCAAGCATTTTTGTCATACAGGTTTTGTTGTGATGCACTGGAAAATAAGAACTACTCTGATCTCTGATAAAAATGCTTCAACTTCACTTTTTATCACAATAGACAACTGTAATTTTAAGCTCCACAATGAGCTTACAGTAACATTGAGCTTATGTATTGTAGCCTGTTGTATCTTTGATCTCCTGTGATAGCACTTTGATATGTGTGAAAGAGACACAATATAGAATGTCATCTAAAAATTATGATAGGATTTGTATAGTTATTTTTTTGAAAGTAAATGGCTCCTGTTCTTATCCCTTCTCTTTGTTTTGAAAGACCTCAAGCCCAAAACATGAGGGATGAGCTTCTGGAGCATTGTGGGAGTTCTCCCACTTGTTCGAGACCCCCTCGCCACTTTCAAAAGAGCAGCCTCGTGTTGCATTGTCTCCTTAACAATCGTAAATTTGAACCATAATCTCCCGTCACAACATAGCAGATAAAAGATAATTATCTCTTTTACTAAGGTACCCTGGGGCTTCTTGGACGGCCTAGCAGACAACATGCCTAAACCCCCATCCCACACACACACACAGAGGCACTCTCTCTTGCATTTGCAACAGACTAGGAAGCCTGCTGCTGCTATGTAGAGATACATCAACAGATGAGAGTTAAGCAGGGTGTTTCTGTGAATGTCTGTACAAAAAACAAACAAAAAAAAATCATCCAAACCTTTTATACAGCTCTCCATAAAATGAATTATGTCTGATTTGTGTAACACAGATGTGAAAAATGCAGTTTTTTTTCCAAAGCAGAGGGGTGGCACAAAGTTCACAGGTTCACTTAGGGAGCACCTTTGAGGTAAAGGGCACTCAGCCTGTGACAGACAGAGTGAATGAATGATGACTTGAGAGGGCTAGGAAGAACCTGAGGTGAAGTGTTTCAGCGAAATGCTGAGGTATGTATGAAGGATTTGGGTTAAAGAGAGGTGGAGAGGGGAATGTTAAATTATTTCAAGATAGTGTAAAGGTGCATAAGTGAAATATGGTGGCAGAAAGAGGAGCAAATTGTTTTACACCTGTGAAACACATTATTTGTTAGTTATTTCCTGCAGGTTTATATACAACTCTATTTCTAAAAAAAAAAAAAGAAAAAAAAGTTGGTATATAGTGTAATGTATATGTATATGTGTATATATGTATATTTTCTCTCCCCTTCTTTTTTGGAAATCATGGATGCTCCATTTTCCAAGCTAAGAGATGGACCATTTGGCTTGTGTTCAGAGCACCTTTCAAACTCCAGCTAATGGTAAGGTGCATTAGTGCAGATGACACGAGTAACTTGCATATCTGTAAAGTCCTCATTAATGCTGAAGGAAATGGTTTGGGAGCAACACATGCTGCCATCCAGACATTGTTTTCAAGTAAGGTCTTGAAAAGGATGCACACACATTCTACACATATTCCAACATTATGGGTTCATCATATGGCTTGACCTAAGATGGCCATCTTGACCCGTCACTCATTGAAAACATTTGATGAAATGCACTGAAATACTAGAAATTTTAACAGCTGAAATCCTAAACAATCAGAATGAGAAAAACAAAAGCAGTGGGTCTCCTTATTTCTCACATGCTTATAGGCTAAAAGACGAGCTAATGCAACACAGTGGTAAACATGTCCCTATCCCCATCTTTTTTGGAGGAGTTTAAGGTATGCAAGACAAAATATTGGGTAAATATTGTGTAAGTTTGTGTTTAAAAGGAAAACTTAAAAAAAAAATTAAAGTCCAAGCTTTAAGTTTAAGCCAACAAGATACTAACAAAATTAATCAAATTCAGACTAAAAACAGAGAAAACTACATAAGGTTGGGCTGTGAAACTTATAAGAAATAATAATTTACTGCTGTCAAATTTTTTTGCTTTGTTTTCTGTAGATTTTAACCTGCCTCAGAAAAAAAAAAACCTCATTCTGTATTCCAGTACTAAAGGAACTGGTTTAGATGCATACATTCTTTTTTTTGGTATCATAACAAGAGGTGGACAACAACAATGACTTTCTATCTGATGACATGATAGTTAGCTTAGCTCAGCGTAAAGATTAGAACAGCTTGTAGGCTCCACCTCTGAAGCTGATGAATTGGAGAAAAAACAGTTTAACTATGGTGCTCTTGAGGTGCTGACATGGAGGATTTTGTTTCCTAAGCTAGGTTAAATAGTTTCCTTATTTCACAATTATACTTTTTCTGCAGAAAGTGCAACCCTAAATTAAACAAAAAGACAAAAGACAAAGTCTTTAATCCTTCCATTTTAAAATGCTTAATTAACAAAGAAGGAGCATTAAAGATTGTTCCTCTGGAATCTTAATTTTATTTCCATGGTGTCAGCCTTTTCCACTAGGTCTCACACTGCAGCATTTCTACAGTGTTTTTCCATGTATTTTGTATTCCGTCTACTTCATGGCTCTGAGGACATGTTTAACAGCCCCTGGTTGGCCCCGTGTAACAGACCGCCTTCTCTCCCAGCCCCCAGGCCAAACTGAACCTCACCTGTCAAAAAAAAAACCCTCTGTGGTAGCAGCGCATTTGCATGGGCCTGCATCCACAAACTGTCACTGGGGTTTACCCAACCCTGTATGAAGCCTTCACTGCTCTTCACAGAGAACAAACACACAGCCAAATCACCTGAGCTGTGCAGCAACAGACTGATAGCTGACTGGCACCTCTTAGCCGCATCACAAATCCACAGAAAAGTAGAGCAGACAGGTGTTTGTATTCTGTTCATTTGGCTGCAGTGCCAGGGGACGTGCATTAGCTAAGCTGTGTTTGATGACACGATCTTGGCACCGTGTGCACAGGTCTGTTTGAAGAGTGCGTGTTGAATACCACTCCGTTTATATCTGGGCCAAGTCATGCGTTAATCACCTTTAATAAACTGGGTAAGAAGTTGATATCTGAGGACAGATGCTGCAGCTTTATATCTGTTGTTACCGTTTTGGTGACTACATTTACTAATAATTTATTCTAATTTAAGAGTTTTTAGCGTTTTAAGAATTTATATATTTTTCTATGATTACGAACAGAAAAATAAAACATCACTAGTGTACAATAAAAGGCAGGAAAAGGCATCTGCTTGCCAAGGAACATGTCCTATATACAGGAGAATTTCTGTATTCTGTACACTTGTGTTACATACAGTAACTTTTGCATAGTGTGTTTTATATCTGACTTTTTTAGGTTTTATATCTGACTTTTTTTTAGGTTTATTTGATTTGACAGGCACCATTGGATAAAACTTAAAATCATTTTTGTTGACTAAAGAAATGATTAGATAAATATCTTGAAATTCTGGATGAGAAATGGGTTCACAGGTAACAAAAAAACACTGTGCACCGCCTCCAGCATGCTTCAGCCAAGCACTACCTCCTACCAGAGTATTTTCCAGTATTGAGAACATATCTGAAGGTCACCATCTCCTTCTGTGCCCTACATGTGCCCTTTGGACAATACCAGGACCTGATTCAATTCTACTCAGTTTTATTTATATAGCCCCAAATCACAACAACAGTAACCTCGAGGCGCTTTATATTGTAAGGTAAAGACCCTACAATAATAGAGAAAAAACCCTGAATGTTCCCATGAGCAAGCACTTGACGACAGTGGGAAGGAAAAACTCCCTTTTAACTGGAAGAAACCTCCAGCAGAACCAGACTCAGGGAGGGGAAGCCATCTGCTGCGACCGGTTGGGGGTGAGTGAGACAGGATAAAAGACACACTGTGGAGGAGAGCCAGAGATTAATAATAACTCATAATTAAATGCAAAGTGGTGTATAAACACATGGAGAGTGAAAAGAGGCGAGTGAAGAAGAAACACTCAGTGCATCATGGGAAGCCACCAGCAGCCTAGACCTATTGCAGCGTAACTAAGGGAGGATTCAGGGTCACCTGATCCAGCCCTAACTATAAGCTTTATCAAAAAGGAAAGTTTTAAGCCTAATCTTAAAAGTAGAGAGGATGTCTGTCTCCTGAATCTAAACTGGGAGCTGGTTCCACAGAAGAGGGGCCTGAAAGTTGAAGGCTCTGCCTCCCATTCTACTTTTAAATATTTTAGGAACCACAAGTAAGCCAGCAGTCTGAGAGAGAAGTGCTCTATTGGTGTGATATGGTACTATGAGGTCTTTAAGATAAGAAGGGGCCTGATTATTCAAGACCTTGTATGTAAGGAGAAGGATTTTAAAAGTAGAATGGGAGGCAGAGCCTTCAGCTTTCAGGCCCCTCTTCTGTGGAACCAGAAAGCTGAAGGCTCTGCCTCCTAT